>KE505008.1:27791-49500 GCA_000441515.1 Elaeis oleifera | reverse complement strand
TTCAAGTTTGTTAAGTTCTTCCTAATCTTCTTCAACATTAATTATGTGTGTGGTGGTTTGCATCCAATCTTGTGCACATATGAGAGCTTGCATTATTTTATTTACAAAATAAAAAATAATTTAAAAATACTAAAAAATCTATATAAAATATATGATTTTTTAAGTGGAGATAGAAATAATAAACAATTATATAAATGTAGAAGTAGTCAAGTAGAACTAGAAAGCAAATTTACTTAACTAAAAAAATATCTTAGGAGTTAAAGAACTCCTGAATTGATCAAGGGTATGTCCTTCAGTACTAAATGCAAACTCCAAATCAACTGTGGAGATTGAAATTGCTAACACATCACGTGCCAAATGAGAGAGTATGATAAATTTCATACTATTGATCTTCCACCAAGATAACAAATCCAAGTTCGGATCACTATCATCTTCAAGTACTTCATTTAAATACCTCTCAAGATCATTCTTAATGAATGTACTTTCTTCAGTATTGAAAACCTTTTGTTGCTTCAATTGCTGTGACACCATCCTTTTCAGATCAAATTCATTTTTCCCATGAGATAAAGAGTTGGAAGCCATCACTCCACTCCCACCACTTCCATTGCATTATCTAGTGGCTGGAGCATACATTTCTTTATACTCTTCAACAAACTGAATGCAGCTTCCTTTACTAGATGCACCAAGTCATTGGCCTTTTCTTCACCATATATTCCCAGGAGAGCTAATACCAAACTGACCATCTTGCGTCTAGGATCAAGAAGAACTGTAATGTATATCAACTTGTTCATCTTATCAATACTCTCCCAATACTTGTCAAACTTAGCCTTCATCCTTTCAGCCATTAATCTGAACTCAAGGTCACTATCTTTTGTCATTTGGTTCAATCAAATTTGAAGTCCTCCAATCTCAAAAAGAACCTATTGGTAGTGACATATGATGCGCCTAAAATCGAGTTGGTCACCAATAAAAGCACTCTAAGAAGGTCACCAATCGTCTCACAACATTCCAATCCTCTTCAACTGGCATCCCAGGATCAAACCAATTTCTAACTTAAGAATGGATCCTCATTAGCAAATCTTTCAAATGCACTCTCAAACTTCTGAGCAGTGTTCAACATTACATATGTGGAGTTCCATCTAGTGCTCACATCAAGAGACAACATGGCATTACTCTTTATCTTCTCTTTTTCAACACATTCTCTGAATCTTTGCCATCTAGCAATGTTGGATTTTCTACATGTGTTAATGCATGTAGATTTTAAAATTTTTCTAAATTTAAAATGCAGCAAAAAAATCAGATTAAAATACTTTTAATCTAAGCATGTATTCATCATATGAAAGCATCTATGGATCTAGTTCCTATGCTGAAATTAACATAAACTGATTTTAGGATGAATGAAGAAAAGCCTATAATCAATTCACATATCTGAATCACTTTTCTTTGTTTCAAACCTGTAACTGGGATTGAATCCAATTCAATCTCTAGATCTGGGGTTGATCAGGCATTGAATCAGCAGCACAAGCGTCCTGCCTCTATAGATATCCACAAGGCCGACCTCGAATAGATCCTCTTAACTCCTGCTTGCTTGAACCGAAGGTCTGAATAGGCTTGAACCAAGCCTGGATAGGGATCAACTCTTGAATCTTTTTAATCTTTTTTCTTAATTCTTGAAGAAGCCAAGAATCTTTCTTGATTCCTTAACTAATTAAGAAAACAACAAACAAGAAGTGGTTGTACTTAACTCCCAATAACTTGAGAGGAAGAAGATGAAACCAACACCAACTTGGTGCCAACCCTTTGACACCAAGGAGGGATGCCGCCCACCTCTCTTCTAGCTCCAAGAGGGATACCTAAGAGAGAGAAGATATGGACTCTAGAGAGAGAGAAGAGGAGGCATGGGCACAGTAATAGGTAGTAGCAAGGGATGGGAGATCATGAGATTAAAAGAGAGATAAGACTAGGATCCTTTAAATAGACATCATAAGGGTATCTTAATCAAATTAGGATCCCTTCTCCTAATCATATTAGAAGTCTTAGTCATAATATACTTAGACCAAGTAAATAGGGTGCCACCCATAATTCACCCACATCCACACCCAATGCTAGATGTCCCATCATATGGGACCCAATTAAAGATTTTTAAATTAGCCCACATGATTTCATAAATTCACTTCAAGGATACTTGATCAAATCAAGATGAATAAAATTAAGAAACTCTTTCTTGATTTAATCCAAGCTATAAATTAAGCATCCAACCATTGGAGGCCATTGAATCAAATTCAATTAGGTTCAAATCAAGGATAGGAATTGGCCAAAACTTATCACATAAGTAGACTAACTATAAAAAAAATTGGGTTCACCTAGGTGCTAGCAAGGTTAACATGAACCTAATAGGATTTCTCTAAATCCATATTAATTGATGCTTTATAAGTCTAGTTATAACTAATCAAGATCTTCTTCCTTTATGTGTGATTCCATAAATTCAATTCTATCTGGTAGTGAGACATACCATGATCTCTATCATAGGTATCACTAAAATCTCTTTCAGTGGATCGAAACAGTTTCACTCTAACTTGATAAGGATCATTGATCCAAAATGATCCTATTGAGCTCTCACAATCTATCAGTGACATCTAGTAATATATAGTGGCAATATATCAGAACTAAAATAGAACCTCTAAGTATATTTAATGTGTGATATAGTCCCTCTATCATGAGTTCTGACTAGATGGCAGGTCATGGATAAATCGTCAAAACTCATCATCAGTCATATGATAGATTCGATTACCTCAAATCTAATAGTGATTTCAAATAAAATTTTTTTCATTAATTACACTACTATAGTCATAGATTTGTGGACTCAGCTTCTCAAATCTCATAAGACTACTTCTCTCTATCAAGATCGATAGATCCCATCTAGATGCACATCTTGCTCCCACAGCTCAACCAACTGAAGCCAACATTCACTACTAAAACTCATGATTGAATCAATATTTATGTGTAGTCACACTGCAGCAGTCTTACTGTGAGCAACTGTGACATTACAGATAAAAGGATCAGTCACACAACTACAGCATTGAGATGATCACTGATGATTGGATAGAAATCTATGTGATCTCTCATATACTCACGTTCGATACTAGTTATTTCTAACAACTATCTATACTTGCCGTTCAGTATCTCTACACCGTAGACTGGAGACTAATCTATCTCGAAGGAAGTAAATCATGCATTGATATGATTGGATCAATCACCATCCCCATGACCATTCTATGATCAAGAGCAATTTAAGAATTGATTATATATGGTTTTAATTCTCAACACTTAAGAATATGTATCAAAACATCAATTTCAATGACGATTCAAGGACACATAACACTTGAATGAAAAAAAAATCTATCCTTTATTGATTAAATCAATAGTTTAAAGTATAAATTTATGTCATAAAATGAACAATGTGTCAACCAACAATTAGCTTTTAGAAATACATTAACAAGTAGGAGATTACCTCACATATCTAACTGCATCCCGAACACACTGAACAGACTACCCACTTCCTTCAAGCCATCCCACACTAGCAGATTAACAATATGAGCAATGCATCTCATATGTAGATACTTTTCATCACTTATATAACTCTTTCTCTGGCTAAGTTTCCTCTTGAGGTATTCACAAGCAACATCATTCAAACTTGCATTGTCAACGGTCACTGTCATGAGTTTAGAATCTAGATCCTACTCCATTAAGCAAGTCTCAATAGCTTTACCTATATCCTTGCCTTTGTGACTAGAAATCAAAAAAAGTTTCAGATTTCTTTTACAATTTTCAGTCTTTATCAACATAGTGATCTGTGAGACACATGTAATTGATTCTCTGGATGGAGGTCCAAGTATCAGTGGTGATACAAACTCTCTGGCAAAAGGTTCTAAATAATTTTTCAATCTTTTCTACTCATCCATATAAAGATTGTAGCAGTCTCGTGCTACAGTGATTCTTGAAGGAATGTAAAATTTAAGATGTACAACTGACATGAATTGCTTGAACCCCAGTTTCTCCACAAATCTAAATGGGAGCTCATCTACAATAATCATTGCATACAGAGCTTGTCTGGCTGCATCCTGATCAAACCTCTAGTAACCAACACTGCCTTCTCCATCCTTCTCAGTAGATTGAAAATTTAATTCTGTCTGTATTATTTTGGACTTGTCTTTCTTATTGTCAAGATTCTCTGGACACTTGGGCATATGTCTCTTCAAATTAGTTGTGCCATTTATAAGGAGATTAGCTGCAGACTCTACTGAACAGTAATTACACTTCGCCCTGATCTCTCCTTTATTATTTTTATTTTTTTGAAGTGATTCTAGCTATCTGCCCTTGGTGCCAACTTTCTCTTGGTTTCCTACTTCCTTCCACAGGGATGCTACAAGTATTAGTCTATGTACTGGACTGTGTACTAAGATCAAGTTGTGTACTTGACTGTATATCAACTAGACACTCATCCTCCAACTCATCACCATCAGTGAAAGAGAAAAATTCAATTGATTTGTCTGAAAACTCGAATATCTAACAAAAATTCAAACAAACATAACACATGAGCAATCATATATTTGACTTCACAAATAATCAAATAATTATTATTTTGAATTGATATACTCGCATTGCAAGAATTTTCGGTTGATATATCAATCATGATTGTAGCTCTTTCTATCCACAATCAATTTAATTGAAAAACTTAAACTCCACAACCCTTCAATCAATTGTCTATACCATTGACAAAAAAAGTTAACAATTATATCAAGCCACCGAGTAAAAAAGTAGACAAGAACAATCAAATAAAAAAATAATTATATGATATAGGATTCCTATTCTTGGCATCCAACGACTATTTGTTGAGGAACAATCAAATAAAAGACACACTCCTTCACCTCCCATCATCCTCCATATCACTCTCTCACCTCTACAGTTTCCTCCAGATGGCTGGAAAAAGGTTTGCAATAACTCTGTAGCTAAATAAGAAAGAAGAAAGAAGAGAAAATGATCGTCCCATCTGGCATTACCAGTTGCCGTCAGCTCTCATGGGCATTCCAATTCCTAGCAGCAATGCTCATAAGTGGGTGTTGGTGCTACTAGTACAAGGTGAGAGATCTCAACTCTTGGGAGGTGCCCCCATCCTCCAACCCCCATGTCTACACCCTTTGGTCTCAAAAGTACCACTTCTGCCTCAACGACTCCCTCTATAGGACCAAGAACTAAAATCCATAAAAAAAGAGATAATAGTAATATGAGTATAAAAATCCTAGAAATTACCTGCTGGCTGCTAGTTCTATGCACAAGGGCTATTATGTTATAGCAGAGTTCAGAGAAAGAGGAGATGTAGAGCAACCGTGCAAGGGCTATTCTGTTTTAGCATTTTTGGTTGACACCAATCGAAAGAACTGAATCGATTAAAGGAAAAGTATAAACGCCATCATTTGATAAAGTTGACTAGATTTTGGTTTCGATTCGATTTTCAGATTTTTCAATTTTTAATCGAACTGAACCAAAACTGAAATTTTTGAAAATAAAATCAAAAATCAAATCAAACTATATTTGGTTCAATTTTGATTTGATTTTTTAGTTCAGTTCAGACCAATTTTCAGTCTGAAATCGAATTATAAACAGTCCTACTTTTATCAACAATTCAACATTAATATTTTCATGAATCTAAATTGATGACGCGATATTTTTTAGAATGAAATTTTGAAGTTTAAACGACACTGTCCCAAACTATATTTGGTTCAATTTTGGTTTGATTTTTTAGTTCGATTCAGGCCAATTTTCGATCTGAAATCGAATTATGAACAGCCCTATTTTTATCAACAATTCAACATTAATATTTTCATGAATCTAAATTGGTAATGCAGTATTTTTTAGAATGAAATATTGAAGTCTAAATGGCACGGTCCCAAAATGAAAGTAAGTTTGTGAAATACTATATTATATCGATTGGATTCGATTTTATACTGTTTAAAAGTATAAAAATCGAATCTGACCATAATAATCAATTTTTTACAAATCTCAATCCGATTTCATCCGATTTATGTCTTTCAACCAATCAAAATTGATGTTTATTGGATCGGATTGGGTGGGTTTCTTCGGGTTTCGGTTATTTGCTCAGCCCTAAATGCAAATCCAAATTTTGAGTCTAAATATCGATATGAGTTGGCCATAACATCAAAGGTATAGGAGAAACCTAAGGATCATGATACACTCTTATCTTTTCACTAGAGTCTATCAACCACTGAAACTGAAATTGGACATTGAGGGCCCCACCTGATCCACATGATAGAACACTGTCTAAGTTTAATATAATTTATCCAAGAGTTATCAAAACGATATTTTGCTCGAACCAACTGGGTCCATAAGGAATCGGGGTGCATCATCAGATGTGCAACTAATTTATAAACAGACTGATCCCCTCGAAATCTCAAAGAAATCAAACCAAATCCTTCTTGTTGCTTGGATAAACATACTTGCTCTCAAGCCATACGATGCAAAGCTCTCTGATTTATCGAGTGATCTCAAATGAATGCTCTTATTTTCCATTCTATTTAATGGATAATAGATATAGAAATATGAACAGAAGACAGAACATATAATAGAAAGGTTGACAAAAGAGATTGAATAAACATGGCACATCCAGCGAGGAAAAGCTTCATCCATTTCCATGTATCAAGGCAATTGTTAGTTTTGTTAAATAGAATTAAAAATCAAATTTGCGCAAAGGTACGGAGGAGAGAGGGATTGAAGGAGTATAATGATTCAATTATCAAGATTTATAATGCTATGAGGTTTGTGAGTCTCCTTCTAGGCTTGGTGTTTTAAGAAGTATGCAGAGAAGTAGAAAATTGAGACAAAAAACCTTGTTAGCTTGGATATTCTAAATAAGTGGAATTCCACCTATTGATACTAGAGGCTGCTGAGAACTTTGAGAAGATTTTTGACTAGTTGGAGGAGGATAACCCAAGATATTTAGCTTACTTTGATGAAAATGAAGAGGCTAGTGATGACAATGAGAGTAATGGGGAGAATGGGAATGCTAAGGAAAAGCCAAAGAAGAAAAATAATATCAGGTCACCTGATTTATAGATTGGGAGAAAGCTAGTGACTTTGTCAAATTCTTGAAGGTATTTATAACATAACTTTGAGGATCTCGGATACTTTGCATGTCACTTTTAATCAAGTTTTCATGAAATTATCTCAATGCAATCAATATTAGATAGCTTGAATAAAATAAAATATCTCATTATGTGCTATATCTAGTAACATACTAGAAAAGTTTAATAAATATTGAGAGAATTTTGATAGTATCAATTTATTATTTTATGTGATTGTTGTATTAGATCCTTGATATAAGGTACAATATATGAAGTATTGCTTTGACCAATTAAACGGTGTAAATAGTTTTCTTGTTGAAATCCGGCTTAAGAAGGTGTCAAATATTTTGACAAGTTTGTATGATTGTTATTCTGATTTTGATGGCAATAAATCAGCTACTGCAAGTTCTAGTCTAAGGAAAGCTATGGAAACTTAATTTTACAAGCAATAACACGAAGTTGGATATGTGTCGGCTATGGACATCTTCTTTTGAGAAGCATTTAATGGAGGAAGACAGTGTTAAAAGCAAGATAGAGGTAGAGAGGTACTTATCTAATGGTTATGAGCCACCAAATAATAACTCATTTGATGTATTAGTCTGGTGGAAGTTGAATATGAAAAAAATATAAAATCTTCTGTTTGGTGACTTGAAATTTGTTGGCCATACCGTTGCTTCTGAGTTGGTATTTAGCACAAGAGGACATGTTCTTGATACATATAAGAGTACTTCTTTATCTCCTATGATGGTGGATGCTCTTATATGTGCTCAAAATTGGCTGCGGTCTCCCCCAATTATAATTACGGAATCGATAAATCTCATGAAGAAATTTGAAAATTAAAACTAGTAGTTAAATTTAAACTTTGATTTTATTTTCAGCTTATCCAATAAATGCCTTAATTATGTTCTGTTTTCAGCGTTTGCTATAAAGAGGATCCAATCAGTGGCTTAGTGATACATGAGAAGTTTCCTATTTCTTTTTTCTTATGGTGAGTAATTATGGTCCCTATACATACATAGTGTTATAGATGTATTAGCTTATGGTGGACTGTAACTTATGGTTCAACTCTAACACTATTATACTCTTGTCTTTTGAACTCTACTTTTGTCTTCTGTTGCTTTGACTTTCACTACTACTATGGTTTTAGGGTGCTAGTTATAGTTGCCATGGTTTGAAAATGATATTTATTTATTTGTCCTCTTTTGTTAGCACTTAGCAATATTTTTTTGGCCATTGAGGTACTATTCTCAAAATATATTTCTTTATGGTTCAGTCACTGCTATATTTTTTAATAATTTAATGATTGGGTCACCATGGATATTCTAGAATTATTTATGAACAATAGATTCAAATTAGCTAGTCTATGTAAATTATGGTAATGACAAGCACTTGATCTATGGACTTGTATTTGCTTGCACAAGGCAAGCAAATTGCTCACTTGCACCCACATTCTCTGAACCATATTCTTTATTTTGCCATTTGTTCTTATTATAAAATAGGTATACATACACTTTTAAGATTTTAATTATTTGGTTTTGCATGTGTCTTCTCACCATAATGTCAATTTGCTCACCTATGCATGCATACTTGCACACACATCACCAAGTTTTATAGGCTTATACCATCACATCATACTGTTGTGTTTTCTATCATATTATTTAGCACCCATGTTCGCTAATTATTATCTTTTATATTGATGTCCAGCAAGAGTAGGCGTAATAGTATTATTAGCTAGAGTAGTATCATTTTAATTAAACTTTGATTATGTTATTTACGGTTAAATAGGCTTCCAATTGACTTATTAATTTGAACTTTCTTATTTGTTTAAAATTAAGTTTCGTACTTTATATGAATTAAGAATCTAAAATATTGATTTAGTACTATTTCAATTTAATCTCGGCTAAGTTTAACTTGATTATGGGCTAGCATAAAGAACAAAAATAGAAACCAAACTGACTAACCCCCTTAATTAATCGAAAAACTGTTCAAACCATTCAAATACTTGAAAAAAACTATATGAACAGACTGAATCGATACAAAATCGAACCAAAAAAATTGATTGTATTTAGTCAAATATTCAGTTTTAGAAAACTCTTAAATCGAAGTATCATTTTGGTTTGAAAAAATATTTAAAACCGAACCGAATGAACCAATTTCAACCTTAGGTTAAAGTGATGAGACCGGAGCTGATACTGGGATCATCTCCCATCCAACATAGATTCAAGGACCAAGTTTGTTGGGTTGAGCTTGCTAAGGTGGGCACCCTTTTACCCTCTTTATACATTTATTAAGATGGGATGGGCTGGGTCAAGCCTATGCTTGGGAGCTGAAATTTATGGGTTAGCCATGCTTAACTCTTGAAGTTGCAGTACGTAGTAGCCCGATTTGCAGAGGTTTAGCCCAAAACCAAGCTATTTGTGTTTGTTAGACTAATAGCTAATACGGATGGGGAGGGTGCACGCACGAGTTTTAGAGCAATCGAGAATTTTGAAATAAATTACTAGGTCAATTTGGGATAGAAATTAGGACAAAGTAAACAAGAAAAGAAAATCAAAATGGGAAACGAAAATTTTAAGGGCTGGCTAGAAGCTATAAGATACCTATTAAGAACAACTAGTAGCATTTTACCTCGCTCCTCTACCAACAAGAATCTTAAATTTACTAAATATATGTACCTAGAAAGGGTCGTTAATTGTGTTTACATTCACACCTATGCTTCAAAGCATGTTAAATGTTCACTTATTAAAATCATGTGGAAGTTTGGTAATACAAATGAAAAAGTTGGATCAAGAATGACTAACTGGCTTTGTACTTAATCCAGCAGCGAAGCACTACTTGGGGGCTTTATTTATTTATTTTGATTAAACTTGGGAGCTTTATTTGATAATTATAATATTAAAGCAACCAACTCCTTCAAGTGGATACTCTTTTCGCACTGGAGACTAGGTCTGACATCAAGATGTCGGTTGCCCAGAGATCTTATGTGATATTTTGTATTCTAACTTCTTGAACTTTACTAAAAAAAAAAATGGATACTCTTCCCATTTATTGGTTCATCTTGTTATTTGAATATAATCTCCAAAGCATACCTATATATTAAATGTTGGCTGCTTCTCTTTTTCTATCTTTTTACACCGTGTGCATATTTTTTTTTTAATAAAATATTCTGGGTAGTTCGAACCTGCCTTTTCAATTAAAAAAATATTTAATGTTGACCTTTTTTGAACAAAAAAAAATCATAACGGATTATGCAGTGAATTCAAAGAGAAAAATAAGAAAACCAGAAATAATGGCGGAGACACAGCAAACTCAGACTAAGAGCATGCCAAAGGGGCCATCACCAGAAGGCCCTAAGCTTGGAGGTGGTGGGGGACACCTAATATTTTCCACAGTGGAAAGAAAACAGGACATTAGATTGAGCAAAGCATGTTTCACTTGCCTTTTTTTCAAGTACGTGTTCATTTTGTGGTGTTATTTACTTGTTATTTGGACCCTTCTATGGCTTGTAGCCCCCAGCTTGGAAACTTCAATACAAAGTTGGTTCACCACACTGATGCCTTGCTGTTGTTTGTCAACTTGGATGTATTATTTGTTTATGTGGTACAAGTGACAAGCTTAATGTCCCCCATCTCTCTGAAGCTCGCGCATGGGTGGTTTTGAATCATTTCTATGCGTGATCCGGGGATCCAAATAGACGATGAATAGCTTTCAGAAAATTATATAATTCTGGATTTCTCTGGATGGACCGGAACAAGTTGATACTCTCTGTACCAAAACAATAAAAAAACTAGCTAATACTACTTAGATTCCAGAAGTTGAAACAACATGAACAATTTGTCAATTTTAGGCCAATTATGGCATGAAACTTCTTCCCAGAATAATTACCCAAATTCTACGGGAGGCATTTTGATCATTCTCTCGTAAGGGTGCTGCTGATTCTTAACCAGAGCATCAAAATGGTGATGCGTGGAACTTTCATTGTGTTTTTCTTGTTACTCTTGACTTCATATGTCATGCTACAAAGTCAAAAATAGAGTCATAATAGAATTTCAGTTCTTGAAAAGGAATCTCAAACTTTTTGTCTTCGATGCAGATCCGATCCATTAATGTGTCGAAATTTTACTCTTGGATGGATAAAAATGTTTAAAAAGAAGATTAAACTTCCAAATGTTTTGTTTGATATCGTTTTAAGCTACAACTGACTTTGGTGAGTAGTTGGTTTCTCTGAAGGTACAAAGATAGGGAAGGTACAAACTTGAGAAGCTTCACATGGATTAATATGTTTATATTTAAACCCTACCTCCGAACTGCAATTGATATGGTAAAGCAGGAAGGGAGACTCCTTTTGATGCATGGTAGGACAAGGAGTTGTTGGAGATCACTGGCAATCTACAGCTAGATTCTTGCGGTCGGCAGGAAAACACAAACCCAGGACAGGGATGCCAACTAGCTGGGCCAAGGCTGATCAGCTACGACCTGCAAGTTAACCAACTACAATTATATGGGTGGCCAATTATGATCCATGGAGGGTTAACTGCAAGATTTTATAGCTTTACCAATCACCAGGATCATCTATTTTGTGCATTCCGAAGTGCCTTCTTAAGGGAAATGGATGTGGAGGTGCTTGCGGAGCTGGCTTGGGCAAAGCAAGATCACGAGTGTGAAACGTTACGATGAAATTCTTAGGTTGCATTTGGTGCATCATCAGATAATTTTAAAAGTTATCTGGATTACCTACAATCTGGATAGATTGTCAATAATATTGATTACTGTATTTGGTACACGCAGATAATATTATAGTAAAATTACTGAAAATTTTAATTCACATGTTTGGTATGACAATCAGATAATTGATAATGTAACATCAAATTCTCAAAATATCTTTAAATCAAATTATTAATTTAGTATTTTAAATTATTTATTAAATTTTTAATAATAAAATTATTTTAATACTTATTATTATTTTTATTATTATTTTTTATTTTTTTCTTCTTTTTTCTTCTCCTCGCACGCCACATCCCGACACCCCCCTTCCCTCCCGGTGGCACCCCGTCCGTCGCACCTCCGATATTGCCCCCCGGCTGTCTGCTTCTCCTCCCATTCTTCCGCACCGCTCTCTGGCCCTCCAGCGAACCTGCACCTAGTGTCCCCCACGACCGCCTCCATCGCTGCCCTCATCCACTTGCGCCGCCGTCCTCACCCACCCCACCGATCCCCCGCACCCCACCCTCTGTGGCCCTTTGCCCGTTATGCCTCCAGCACCGCACTTCGACTCCCAGACCGGCTGCACTGTCCTATCACTGCATCCTCACCACCGTCTCATCTAGCTCGCACCCCATCGCCGCCTCATCCAGCTCCGCCGCCTGCCGGTACGAGCACCCCCAGCCAGGGAGGAAGCGGTGGAGGAGGTTGAAGAGGAGGCTGCCGGGGAGGAGGATGACGGAGCTAAGTAAAATCCATCTGCTTCCTCCTTCATTCTTCCTCTTCTCAATCAACCCTCCAATGGCTAGAATCCGACAAAGGATCATTGGAAATAGACCATCAAAACCGAGCCCTCTTGTTTTCTTCTATTGCTCATCTAGCTAGCACCCTTATCGGCCTTGCCGTCTGTCGGGTGGCCACCGCCCCTCACCCGAGTTTCCATGGCCAGTGGCCTCGCCGGCCATAACCACTATCGAGCCATCTGCCCTTCCTATGGAGCAGGCATGAGGAGGACGGTTTCGTCCAAATATTTCATTCCAGATTACCAAATATTTGGTAATCTAGATAGCCATCCTTTCTTTAGATAATTTGGATTATCTTTCGGAAGGTAATCTGTGCCAAGATAATCCAAATTACCATCCAAACAATATACCAAACACAGTAATGTAATGGAGCTCCTTTAAATTATCAATAATCTGAATAGATTGCCAACTATCAAATGCAACCTTAAACCTATTCTCCATAAACAAGCGCTTGGAATGAAAAGGAATGGTGCATCTTTATACCAAGCAATCTTAAACCCTTTCTTGTTGTCAATCCATTGGAAACAAGATGGTGGTTCAAATTTACTGAACAAAACTAGACACATTTCCAAAGTACCTACATACATAGGTACATCCATCTGTACATATGTAGATATATACATATCTATGTACATATGCTAGTATGATATGTAACTTGATATGGGAGAATACAAGACCGGTGCACTCTGGTATGGTCCGACAAGCTTAATACAGGGTGATTGAAGCCTAGCTTCCTAAAATCTGGGCATACCCAGGTCCCTTGTACCGGTCTCTAGTTGATACAATGTATACAACAGATTGGTACTGGGCTGGTATGGATAGTATACCTACATACGCACAAGCAATGCTTTAAGCTTAGCACTAGATTTCATTCTGATACTTACTGGCACAGTATGATGACTCCTTGTATCCACACGTGGTAATTTGATGGAGTTGACACAAGAACCATATAGGATGTACCAAGCCTGTACCATACCAATACTTTACCACTTCTCATTTTTGATACTAAATTATTGTGTTTAAGGAGAGAGGATTTTGCTTCCTTAATTTAGGTTGAAATCTTCTGATGGCCACCATGCTCAAGGACTTATATATTTTTTAGTAACATCTTTTGACATGATTACCCTCTAATGGCTTAAAGAAGCTGACCAATGATTATATCACGAGAAATTTTTTATGCACTGTGGGTGGTGCAGAAAATCCAACGTGAAGTATACCGTCTCATCCGATTGATCTATGTAGTCATCACTTTCTAATGCACATTTAATACCTACAGATCGATTTTTCGTTAAAATTTATATGACAAAATATCTCCATCTTTTAGAAAAAATATGACATTCTGTAGCGTAATATAGCTCAGAATGTCATAATATAGCCTAAGATACCATAATATGAGATGAATATTTTTGTCCAACTACTTTTCAACGCACATTTAATGTCTGCAGATAGATTTTTTTCGTTTGAAAATTTTGAATGACGAAAATGTCTCTGTTCTTTAGAAAAATTATGGCATCCTGTGTATATTATGGATGCAAGATGTCATAATATGGACATGGAATGTCATATTTTTTCCAAATGACAGAGATATTTTCGTCATATAAAATTTTTAAACAAAAAATCGATTTACAGGCATTAAATACGCATTGAAAAGTGATAATTATGTGGACTAATCGGATGAAGTGGTGTACTTCATGTCGGATTTTCTACATTGCCCGTGATGCACAAAGAATTTCGCTTATATCATTCCAATTGTTGTTAAGCCCTCAATAAACATGTTCGGACGGGTTCCACGCATCACTACTCTCTTTGCTTTTTCTCCTTCCTTTTTTTAAAAAAAATGATTCCTTTAGATTGAGTGATCTTTCAGGCTTTCTTAATGATTTAATGGACAAGCAATGCTTCCTCCTGCAATGTTTATTTTACATTATTCAGATAGTGTTGTGCTACAAATATTGTTGTTTTCTCTTGTTTCTCTAGAATTCCCTTTGGTACAAAATATTTAAATACCGAGCTATTAGTGGCTTTTCACTACATGCTCATGATCCATTCCTTCATAAAATTTTATAACATCCCATACCCACCATCCCATGACAAACATTTTCTCTTATATTAATCAAATCACAAAACGGTGCCTTTTTAAGTAGATAGCATGGTTCAACATCTTAATGCAGTCCTTGGATAACAAATACAATTTGTCCTATCTCTATCTTTATTTACGGTCCTTCACCAAGACTATCATCTTAGCCCCGACGCATGAATTATGTTTATTCCTTTTCTTTCATTTCTCTAAATCAACATAATTTTTCCCTCTGTCTCTCTCTCTCTCTCTCTCTCCAGATCTAGCAGAAGCCCCAGTAATTATGGTTGTCACATTTTTGAACCTCAAATCCTAGATTAAGTCCACTCTTTAAAGGTAATCTAGTTAATAATATAAGAAACAAATTAGTTAATTAGTTACAAATCATGCACTAAGTAAAATATTTGGTAACCGATGATAAAAGGAGAGAGAGCACCAATCCGAGATAAAGAACAAAAGCCCGAATCCAACAAAGAGGAGTTATTTTTTTTTAAAATCTTTATCTTTGTGAAAGGTCCTAAGCTTTTGGCCATCTCGCACTGGACCGTGAGCTTGTCGTCATTAATGGAGGTGATTAGTCATTGATGAAGTGGGTATGGGCTAGGATTGTATCCTTCGCATGAAAGAATGATTTCCTTCTTTCGCGACATCAACCGTTGGATCGCACAATAGCCGCCTCGGTATCCCTGCATACATGCATTGTAATACTTTAAAAGTTGTGCAATACGTGATCCAACGGTTAGCTCCGTGGAAAAGCATACAACCCGAAGCCAGTGGGTATAACGTGATTAACATCTTACAGTTAATCCCGTTTCGCGGGCGTTACCGAATTCCGATACGGTAACTGCTCCTCTCGATACGCACCAACCGCCGTCGTCACCCGCCTACCCCACGCCCACAGCTCTGCTGTCAGTCTCCACTACCCCCAGCCCCACCGCCCTCAGAAAAAGAAAAGAAAAGAAAAAAGAACCATTTTTTTTCCCCTCCTGCCCCCAATTTCTTCCAATTTAATCCCCCAATCAAATCTCCAGAGCCATCTACCTCCTATTTACGCCCTCTTTCAATCCCAGGATCAAGAACAAAACCCGGTCAATCTCTTCTTGTCATGATTCCCGTCCCCACCACTGACCCCCTCCTTCTAAGCCAAGCAACACCCCTGGAGACCATTCACCAGTCGCCATAAAAGCTATCAGCAGGGACGAGAGAGTGAGCGGCGGAGATGGCGGACTTGGAGGGGGAGAGGGGCGGCGGTGGCGGTGGTGGTGGTGGCAACGGCAAAAGCAGGGGCGGCGGCGCAGGCGGGCGGGGCGCCGTACTTATACGACGTGCCGGAGACGGAGGAGAGGCCGTGGGTGCCATGGGTGGTGCCGCTGGTCGTGATAGCGTGCGTGGCGGTGTTCGTCGTGGAGATGTACGTCAACAACTGCCCCGACGACACGCACCGGACCGGACCGTGCGTCGCCCGCTTCCTCCACCGCTTCTCCTTCCAGCCCCTCCATGAGAATCCCCTCCTCGGACCCTCGGTCGCTACGTATGTTAGAATTTCCCCTTTTTTAATCCTTTTCCTGACTTCAATTTCTCAATTTTATCGTAAAGTTTGGATCTTTATGGCCTTTAAAGCGACAAGAGGTTATTTGATAGCACTTGCCATTTCTCCATCCACTTTTTACTTCCCTTTCCTCTTTTCCCCTGTTTGTCACCCTTTTTTTATCCCTTTTACTTTTTTAATTTGAAAGCTCATTGCTTTTAGGTTTTATGTGTTTTTTCCCAGAAAACTTTTTTGTTAACAGATTGGGAGCTAGTTGAAATTGGTTTTATGTTATCAAGGTTTTGGGCACACTGATCTCTAAATTTTACGCCTGGAGGTGGCATCAGATTTCATTTTGTTTTCTTGTTTTGGTTGTCTTTGCTATTTTTCCCCCAAGTTCTTAGACTCGTAGATGTTTCTTACTTTTTGAGGTCTGTAGCTTCTTCTTTAGTTGGGGAATTTTCGTCTTAATCATTAATTCATTATGCTGATTTCTATATGCAATGGATTTTTTCAAAGAAAAATATATTATTGTTGAGGTACTTAACATGGAGAAGTAGAACTGGCTCAATAAGTTTCCATGTTTAGAATAGTCTGATACATGCAAGTGCTCCTATAAGACTAGTCTGAACTACTTGTCATTGCTTAATAATTTGACACCAATCTGGGTTTTATCTGAATTATGTATTATGCAAACTTGTAATCGGATTTTAGATAGGTATACATTTCATTATATTTATTGAAAAAAATGTAAAGAACGTATACATTTTCTGTTATTTCTTGCATGCAACACTAAACTTTTACCTGTTTGAGATAGGACTTTCTTTCTTCATATGATTTTTCTGGAGGGAGAAAAGTATTTCTATGATGTATTGGAAATCAAAGTTTCGAGCACCTATGGCTCTTGACAGTGATGCTTCAAAGTTAAAAGGAAATAGAAAAGAGTAGATACAATAAACAACAATGGTTGTCGACCTACAGTTTATTGAAGGTCTCAGGGTGCTTTTACCTTGGTTGTGGGACTTTAGGTGTGCGAGGCACACACCCACACGTTGGATGGTAACAAATAGGTGAGTTCATGTCACAAAATCATGTAGCCTCTTGTAATGGCAAGCTCTGACTTTAAGTGCCTCTGACTTATTCATGTTTTCTTGTTTGCTAACTAATTAACTATTCAAGTTTGCATATTGTGGACTTGGAGTTTGTTGATTTTCTTTAATTAAAGGGATAATTTTTAAAGCTACTTAATTGAAGTCCTGAAAGTCCTGTTTGCTATTTCATGTAATGTGGTGGCATGACTCACTTTAAACATGAGTCCTTGATATTGTCATAGTATTTGAAATCACATGGTTGGTGGGGGGGCTGGTGTCCAAGACACGTATTGCCTGGAACATACAAATAATTTGAGTCAGTGGAGACCTTTATAATGAAGAAATATTGCTAAAATCTATGGATTAGATTTGGTATGAGTGGTTGTGGACATTTGAAGCAATCTTTGCCAGTTATTTCTTTGTTTGTATTTGCATAATTCAAATATTTGGAGCAAAATATTACACATTCAGACCACTTTTCTTGATGCAAACAACTTTAATGAGTCTACCAAAAGGAAACTTTGGTGTCAAAGAAATTGCTCAAGAAGGGGTATTCGTGACTGGTAGAGTTCTTACTTTTAAACTATCAAGGCTTATTTATGAGTGCAGTAATCTTGTAAAGATTATGATGGTGTGAA
Organism: Elaeis oleifera; assembly: GCA_000441515.1. Classification (NCBI taxonomy): domain Eukaryota; kingdom Viridiplantae; phylum Streptophyta; class Magnoliopsida; order Arecales; family Arecaceae; genus Elaeis; species Elaeis oleifera. Next base: position 31,523 of record KE505008.1, on the reverse strand, counting down.
ATTTTTATGGGGTTGGAGGGGGATGTGGTTGCTAATCGGGTGTATATGCAATTATGATAAGAAAGTTTATTATGAAGTAGATCCCTAGAACAGAATTAATTATCTTTGACTTTCCATCTTGTCAGATTGAAGAAATTGGGAGCTCTTGACTGGAACAAAGTGGTTCATCAGCATCAGGGATGGAGGCTTGTTGCTTGTATCTGGTTGCATGCTGGCCTTATCCATTTGCTTGTAATATGCTAAGCCTTGTTTTGTTGGAATTCGCCTCGAACAGCAATTTGGATTTGGTAAATTCTGTTCTTAACATTGTTCTTAATTTCTCCTTTTAACTTATTAGAAGAAAGGAATTGTTAAATTTCATTAATAGTTTGACGAGGAATAAATTCTTATTCATTTTGAATAATTCTCTTCTAATTGAGTTTCACCCTTTAACGTTCACTGAGCTCTGAGGGCATCACATTGGCAGATGTTTCAGATATAATTTGTACTTTTCTACATGCTTGATAGTTGATAATACACCATCTCGATCACATTGTTTTGTTGTAGTCTTGTTTCTTATATCATTTAAACATGCCATTTTCCTGACTTCTTGCCCTCCTAGCAGCACGGATTGGTGTCATATACCTTCTATCAGGGTTTGGTGGGAGCGTTCTTACATCTCTTCTCTTACAAATAACATTTCTGTTGGTGCTTCTGGTGCTTTGTTTGGACTTCTTGGATCAATGCTGTCAGAACTCTTCACAAACTGGACCATCTATTCCAACAGGGTACATGCAAGCTGTATGTTCCGAGTTTAATTATTGTTCATTCAACTCATTGGTCTCATCATATTGATTTCTTATTGCAGGTTGCAGCTTTATTAACTCTTGTGTTTTTGATTATTGTCAACTTGGCCATTGGAATATTTCCGCATGTTGATATGTTTGCCCATATAGGGGGGTTCTTAACGGGTTTTCTCCTCGGTTTTATTTTGTTGATCCGGCCTCAGTTTGGTTGGATGGAACGTCAAGATCTGCCCCCTTCAAGTCAGGTCACTTCCAAATACAAAGCATATCAGTATGTGTTGTGGGTGATCGCATTGCTTTTGATACTAGCCGGGTAAGCATTATTAAGCTTATATCTTTCTAAATCTGTCGCCAAACATACACAATCTTTCATTGCTCGACATAGCATGCAAAGGCCATAACCAACACTCTGTGGAGCATGATTCTCAGCACCATGACTTGGTGCCACATTGTGCTATGGAATAGTTTCCTTGGTTAATTTGAATCCATGCAAACATTAGTCACTTTTTTCGTAATTTTTTTGCAGATTTGCAGTTGGTTTGGTAATGCTTTTCAGGGGAGTGAACGGGTACGATCATTGCCACTGGTGTCACTATCTGAACTGTGTACCCACATCAAAGTGGAGCTGCGATAATTGAAAAAATAGGTTTTTGAGGAAAGCCATGTTTGGAAGAACAGTAAAATTATCACACTTCAGTGTCTGATAATACTTCAATACATCTGTACATAGTTTAGAAGCTGATTGCTCTCTCATTTACTTTTCAGTGTTCTCAGAGTGATTTGTTACATGTGCCTTCCATCAGACTGAATGTTGTACTTCTTAGCTACCATTATTTATGATCCTTTTGGATTTGATAGTTTTGCCAGCACAACCAAAATGTGATATCTTCAGAATATGTTCCCTTTGTGATGGGTTAACCACCATAAGGTGGGGTTTTCCAATCGGATGCCGGTATATGTCATGTTAAAGATGAACCATCTATTTGTAAGGAATGCAGGCTTGTCTAAATCCTCTCAGATCATTTATCCAGTGTGTCTTCAATGCCTTTATGGATTCCTTTTTCTTCCTAAATTAGGTGGAGTGGTTGTTTCTACTGCACATAATCATACCTTTTTGATTAGGTGCTCTTTCATTTTTATCTTCCACTGGTGTCAATATTCTCTTGGTGACTTTGATGACATTCTATCGTGGATGCTTGCGGCTGCTAACTTTATGAATAATTTGATTCATAGCGTAGTCTGTCTATTAATTTGCATCCATTTTCCTCCAGCTTTCGTCAGTTTCATAAGAATAACTCATCAAAGAAGTGGCGTGTCAACTCTTATCACGTTAGCAGGTTGACCACCCATTGGAACATGGAGGCAAATCAACTTGGCCATGGAATAAGCAAGATATGTTTTTGTCCAGCTCTGCTTATGCATTCATTGGTCGAGGAAAAATAACCTCTGGATCGACCGACCGATGCCATTTAGAGAGCAAAGGCACCTCCAACATTCCAAATTAACGATCATGTTGTTGCTTAACAGAAACACGGTCGACGATGAATACAATTTTGAAGAGAAATATGCAACTGGATAGCGAATGTTGGATGCCCAGAATACAAGTAGTAGTTTTGATCATTTTCTCTTGAAACAGACAACATTGGAATGACCTATTAAAGACTGCTAGAATATGTGGGGAACTTATAAGCAAAGCGAGAGAGGGGCACGATTGTGGCTGTGCTTCGTTAGAGTGTCTCTCCTGAGGATGATTTTTGGGTATCTGATGCAAGAGAAATTTTTTGTGCGCCGCAGATAGTATAGAAAATTTGATGTAGAGCACACCGTCCATGTAATCACTATTTTTTAATATATATTTAATATTTATAATTTTATTTTTCGTTTGAAAAAATACTTCCTCTTCTTTGAAAAAAATTATAACACTTTATAACATCTTATGTTCATGTTATAACATCTTACGTGTAAAAAGTCATAATTTTATACGTAGGATGTCATAATTTGATATAGGATGTCGTAATATGTCAAAAATATTATAATTTTTTTAAAAAATAAAATATTTCATCATTCAAAATTTTTAAACGAAAAAGTAAAATTGCAGATATTAAATACATATTAAAAAACGATTGGACAAAAATATCTTTCTCATTTTATAATATTCTGAAGCATATTATAACATCTTGCACACAGGAAGTCCTAATTTGATACAGGATGCCATAATATGTCAGAATATCATAATTTTTAAGATCATATTACGACATTCTGTATGCAAAAAATCATAATTTGATGTAAGATATCAAAATATGTCACGGAATGTCATAATTTTTTAAAAAATATTTATTATTTAAAATTTAATAAAAAATAAATATTAAATATTAAATATATATTAAAATAATAATTATGTACACCAGAACGGTATACTCCGTATTGAATTTTCTGCACCGTCCCTCGTGCACAAAAAATTCCTCTGATGCAATTACACAGAGGAGGTGGATGGGCCCTGACAGTTGATGCGGACACCCGTCTCAGATTGGGTGTTTGCGCTTAAGCCCAAACCTTTGGGTCAAAGTTTGACGCCTCGGTATTTGATCCTATACTTGTATGGTTCTATTGCAGTGTCAGTTGTATAGTACGAAATGGTGACGAATACTGAAAATCGGTACAATATGAGGTTGCATGTCGATTTGGCCCTGGTATAGTATCGATTGGTACTATGAACCTTGCTTTGCTTTGCAGAACGCACAAATAAAGGGGAGCTAAGGATTTTAAATACCATACAAACAAGGAGAAACATTATTCTCCTATCTGACCCTCTGCGGTCCTCTTGTTAGCTTTTCATCTGTTTTCCCATTACATCCAATGGAGAGAAGAGGAGATCTAAAATCACTCCTATGAATCATAGGTCGGAAGAGAGGAGAGAGAGAGAGAGAGAGAGAGAGAGAGTTAACTC
>KE505008.1:2369-27771 GCA_000441515.1 Elaeis oleifera | reverse complement strand
GGAGAGAGAGAGAGAGAGAGAGAGAGAGAGAGAGAGTTAAACTCTTCAAATTCTGTATTTCAAGCTCTCAAAAAATGAAGAGGCTCAGAACAAAAAACTCTCTGCTTTTCTTATTTTCCATTGTAACCTAAGTTGCATTTGATAGCTGACAATCTGCTCAGATTATTGAAAATTTAATATGGTTATCTGGATTACCATATTTGATATATTTTTTCAGATGATAATCCAGATTATTTCTTGTGAGGTAATCTGGATTACCAAGAGGAGAGGTGGCTATCCAGATTACTACTATTTTGATAATTCTGTAATAAAATTTCTAGACGTAATTACTCTCTGACGGCCGCCCCTCTTCCTTCGCTCTCTCGCACTCCTTGCACATCGCCGGCTGCTCTGGCGCTGTCGCCCTCCTCGCAGTAGCGTCCCACGTGCGTGATGGTGGCAAAATTGGAGGACTCGTCGATGAAAACCTTGCGGTGGACTTCCGACGAGGCGCGGATCTTCTTGTGGCAGATGAAAAAAAGGAGATCTGGTGAGGAGCGATCCCGATCGATGTTGACCTCTTGCTCTCCATCGAAGACAGGGCGAACTGCGACGGTGTCGATGTCGACCTCCCGCTCCCGTCGAAGAACACGACAAGAATAAAGAGGCAGATGTGGGGGACTGGTGGGGTGGGTGAGGGTGGCTGTGCGGATGGGTGAGGGTGGCGATGGAGGCGGCCGCAGAGGCGCGGGGTGTGAGTTCGCTAGGGGCCAAAGCGTGGATGGGTAAGGGCGGTAAGGGTGGCGATGGAGGCGACCGCGAAGGGCGCGGGGTGCGGGTTCGCTAGACGGCTAGAGGGCGGTGTCGGAGGCACGAAAGGTGAGATGCCGTTGGGAATAGGGTGTGCGGAGCAGCCGGGGCCGCTGAGGGTGGGAGGAGGGGGGGTCGGGTGTGGTGTGCGGAAGAAGGAAAGAAAAAATAAACAATAAAAATAAAATAAGTATTAAAATATAATAATATTTTAAATATAATAAAATAATAATAAGTATTAAAATAATAATAATAATAATAAATAAATAAATAAATAGTTTGATTATTTAAAATTTAATATATCGAAAAAAATTAATTTTTTAATATATATTACATAGATTGATCTGGCTAAAGATTTGGATCACTGGTTCTACAAATATATGTTAAAATACTAAACTAATAATTTGATTTAAAGATATTTTAAAAATTTGATATTACATTACCAGTAATTTGATTGTCATAGCAAATATGTCAATCAAATTTTTCAATAATTTTACTGTAATATTATCTGCATGTACCAAACACAGTAATCAATATTATTGATAATTCATATTACTGATAATCTATATTATTAGCAATCTAAATTGCCTGGCGATGTATCAAATACCACCTAAACTCTTTTCTTTTCTACTTATTAGTCAACATCCTTATTTTCACTGTTTCCATTCTCTCTCATTTCTTTTAATATATTTCTTCTCTCTCCTCCCTTACGTATCCTAATACAAAAAAAAATATTCGTTGCAACGAATATTTTCTCCTAATACAGCCTTAGATCAATGTGGTATTAGGAAAAAAGAAATAAAAGAAGAAGGGAAAACATCATTCAATGCCCAAGAGGAATCCCATAAGGTCCTATACAACATCAAAAATACAAACATGCCATCAAATGTTGTATAAGATTTTTAAACATGCTGGGTTCTGTAGTCTCCTCCTACTACAGTGGCTCCCCATGAAAGAAAGAGATCCAAAGCAGCTCCAATTATCTTTGATATGGCATAAAATCAATCTGACTATCGTGGATGGATATGTGACAAATAATTTAAAAAATTTAAATTCTAGACAATTATAGCTCTATGATTAAGAGGATTTAGAAATGAAAGGATGGTGTGACTCACAAGGAAGAAGGTCATGGTTTATAAAATAAGAGTTACGTCTCATCACTCGATTTCCATCTCCAATTGTAATGGATTCATGCTCCCTCATCTATATAAATAGGGTCAAGAGATTCTAAAAAGATGCCTCCCAAAGGAAGAAACTCCCATAACTTAAAACTCTTATGATGAAAGATTCTTACGTCCTCATCCATCGTTCTACTTTTCTTTCTTGTAAGTCAATAGATTTATGAGCTGCTGAAATTAAGGTACAGACCAAGCCAAAATGAAAGTCAAGACCGAAGTGAAGGCTAAGACTGAAGTGAAGGCCGAGACTGAGGTGAAAGCACAGGTCAAAATAAAAGCTAAGGACGAGATGATGATCAAGGCTGAAGTGAAAGCCAATGTCAAGCTAAAGATCAAGATCGAGATCGAGATGATAACCAAAGTCAAAATAAAATGAATGCTAAGGTGAGAAGACTGAGGTCGAGCTATTAAGCCAAAAACTGAGCTATTAAGTTAGAGACTGAGCTACCAAGTCAGAGGCTAAGATGAGAAGTCCAAGACCGAACACCTAAATGTTGAACTCTTAAAGTCAATCTTAGAAGGTCAAGATGAAGAGCCTAAGACTAAGCTCCCAAAGGCCAAACTCCTAAGGCTAAATTGAAAAGCAGGGGTGAAAATATTGAACTGACAAAGTTGAGGTAAAAGATCGAAATGAAATAACTACAATAAGAAAGCTGAGATGCAAAGACAGATATGATAAGATCGAGATGAAATGACTAATCTAAGAAGGCCGAGATAAAAGACCAAATTGATAAGGTTGAGATGAAATAACTAACCTAAGAAGGCTAAAGTGAAAAACTAATTTGACAAGGTTGAGACAAAATGATCACGCTGACAAAGCCAAGATGGAAAGACCAATCTAACAAGGCCGAGGTAAGAATGTTAATATAAAATCATAGGCCTGAGAAGGCTGAATTGAAGGCAAACCAGAATTAAACCAGGCATAATAAGATAATATATTGTAGTACTCTAATCTTCTCTTATATTTTTTTTACTATTGTTATTCCAAAATTTTTGTTGACTTAGACATTGGAGGGCTCAGCGGAGCCACCCGGCGAGCTTTTCATTTCTTTTGTACGCACATTAGTATCCCTCCAAGGATTGATTAGCACCCTCCAAGCCACCATCATCGGATAGGATTTTGGCATCAACAACCTCCTCTACGAATCGGTTCCTTTGGAAGAATAATCAATTGCTTCTCTCTTTTTAGACTGTCCACTAAAAACTGCAAAATTTAACCGGTCCCAAGCTAAACGTGATTGCTTCGGAATTCTCTTCTTCCTCCACATTGTCCGTATTGTTTGAACTCGTATATCCCCGCCTTGACAGTTTGATTCATCAAAGAGCAAGGACCAACTTGTGCTGGTAAATGGACAAATGAGGGAGAGATGATTGGTGCAGTCCCCTCTATTTCCACAAAGGACACTGGTTGTCTCAATCTATAGGCCTTTCTTCATTAATTTCTCTTCGAGTTTAGTCAGTTCTTAATTACAAGAGCCAAAGAAACACTTAAATTCCCTTAATTTGCTTGTTTCCTGCATTATATTGAAGAAAGGCAGTCTGATTCCACCACTGCTGATGAAGTTTTAGAATCTAATGCAAGCTTTATACTTTTATTTATACACAGTAAGCATGCATTTCGAACGGTAAATTCCTTTCCCATTAAACATTAGATTCCGAAACTTCCCCTTCATTGAAATATTTTGGTCTTTGCTAATCACATTAGTCAAAATAACAACAAATATATGTAAGTTGAAACCTCAAGTTTTTAATATTTTGACAATAACTTATATATATATATATATATATCCTGATTGTATCCAGCTACTTTTCTCCTAGTGATGTTGCCAAATCCCCATAGATTGCAGAGTGGATGGTATACTTAATTTCCTTCCTTCCCAGCCCATAGAGCTGCCTGTGGGACTTTAATGAGTCCTCCTTCAAGTTGGCAGCTTTAATGAGGACCACAGTAATTCATTATCCTAGTCGTTTTTTGAACTAGCCAAGAGTGCAAGCAAAATGCCAGACTGGGATCATGCGGAGGGCTAACAGTCCGAAGAGTTAAAGTAAACTTTGCTGACAAGTTGTTTTCTTTGACTAAATTCTAAGTTAAATGGGTTGGCAAGGATACAAATTAATTGGTGTGGAAAGACTTATAGTCATTTCCGTGTTTAGGCGAAGGGGGGTCGCGCTATCACATGATTTTGACCTGATTGGGAATCTTGACTTGGTCCTTAAGGATTTTCTAGCCTTGTCTACCTCAAGGTGTCGTGGTGTAGTTGGTTATCACGTCAGTCTAACACACTGAAGGTCTCCGGTTCGAGTCCGGGCGACGCCAAATTAATATTTTAATCTTTCTGAAAATATTTCATTTGATTGAAGTTCTTTCTCCACTCAAAAGTTCACATTAATATTTTTTTTCTAATCTAATTTCAAAAAAATTTGTGTAAATTTTTTTTTTTTGCTTTACTGAAACTGATTAAGGGCATGGGATCTCGTAATCTTATAATTGGATTATACAACATAAGTTCTTTCTCCACTCAAAAAGTTCACATTAATATTTTCTTTTCTAATCTAATTTTAAAAAATTTGTGTAGATTTTTTTTTTTTTGCTTCACTGAAAACTGATTTAGAGGATGGGATCTCTTTAGTCTTGTAATTGGATTATACAACATAAGTCCTCTCTGAAATACAAAATATGTCAGCTGGTCATTGTTGCAGAGCCCTCTATGCAATTTGAATATAGTGATGATTGAAGTATTTTCTCTGCTTAAAAGTGTTTGAGACTTCATACAGCAAGGGAAGGGAACCAAAAAACCCTTGGTCTGAAATGAGCAAAGTCTAACAATGAAATTGGAAGTTAAAACAAGGCCTCAGATGTAATATCCATTGAAGTGACCTCTCTTGCACTAGTAGCCACTGTGCTAGACAAGGGAGAGGAAGGTCTAACAGTGAATATCAATGCTAAAACAACATACACTTCTCTTGCACTAGCAGCTCTCATGCTCTATAAGGACTTAATTAGGTTTCAAATGTTCGGGGAAGATAGAAGAAAAATGACACAGAAGACAAGATGAGCTATCCAGAAACGAGCAGAGGGGACAGTTAAGGAAATTTAAAGATTATAGGTCTTTTGGACAAACTGGCATTAGACTATTCACCGGCAATGTTTATTTATTCTGTTTTTGATCCATAGCGAGCAATGTTATTTAGCAAGGGTTGTTAAGTTTCTTTCCTCCTTTCTTCCTTGCTCCTGGGGAAGGAATTAATCTGTATTCTACTTACTATACAATGTGTTCATGTAGTTCCCTCCTTAAAACAAGGTTGAGAGTGTGCTTGTAGTGGATGGCAGTATGTGGGAGTGTAGGTTTAACTGGTTCGATTGAGGTTTTGTATTCAGGAAAAGCTGTGGGTGGCCTTCTTGGTGGAGACAAGGACATCAGGTTAACTTTTTGCAAGATTGCTGAAGCTTCTTTGTTGCTCATTCAGCCGCATTAAAGCAGTGCTTTAAGATATACATTAAGCTCATATGCCAAATGGCTAACAGAATTTGTTTCATGGATTTCAACAAAGAACAAGTTAACATACACATTTGTGATATGTGGGGAATATAGAGTGTCTATATAAAGGAATTAACATATTCAGCAAGTGTTTCATGCACCAATTTAGGTTTGGGCTGTATTAACTTTATTTTGCATACTACTAGTTTACCTTTTCTCATTTAAATTCTGCCTCACTATTTGTAACTTCTAGTTCTGGTTTAATATTCATCGAAAGAAAGTTATTTTCAAGCTTCAGCTATTGCATAATCACAAGAAATAATTTGGAGTTATTAATTCATAAAAGCACATCCATACTGTCAAGTTCTCCCCCTTTTAAGCAAACTTCTGCCATTTTTCTGATGAAAAGTCTGTAATGGCAAATTATCCGGCTTCATGAAATGATTTGCATTCATTGATTCCATACTATAAGCTTCTGCAGTAAAAGAACTGGAAGTTGAATGAAAGGACTTGAGATATGCGAAGCTATTTTTAAAAAGGAAGTAAACTCATTGATTGCTAGTTCTAGGTGTATGGTTCACTTCAATTTGCCAAGAATATATAAAGGAGATTTTTGCAGTATGAAAAATCTGATGGATGTACGAACATGACTTGTGTTAATGTCAAAATAGTAGCCACCTCACTAATCACATCACATTTGAGGCATCCGATTAACTATCTTCTACTTAAGTCTACTCAGGTTTCATTACTTGGAATATATCATTTGCGAACATATTCATCCTTTGCACCTTCAAAGTAGCCACCTTTAGGGTTAAGGTTAGCAAGCACGTTATTTCGAGTTACTTGTACTTAAAAAGTGTAAGTCGTATTCATTGAGAATTGCTGATGGTTCTTTGTTTCATTTCACAATTTTTGTGATATAGATCAATGTTCAATCTTCGATTTGGATGCCATATTATTGATTTTGGAATCAAGTGCAGGTACACTCCACTCTTGAAGGAGCATAGTCTCTCTCTCTATGTCATTTAGTATATTTAATTATTTTATATTATATTTAATTTTTTAATATGCATTGCACTTGCTCGAGTTGCTAATATATATATGAAAAGTTTGAAAGATATCAAAATTTTAAATATTTTAAGTTTACAAACAGCTTGCTTTCATCTTGAATTTAATGAGTTAGCTCAATACAATTCAAATTATATAATAACGTAGCTTAAACTAGTTTTGATTTCCACTTCGAAATAAGAAAAAAATTAGTTTCAGCTTGCTTGAGCTCGAGCACCCGCACTTATATAGGTGAAACTATAGGCGAAGATCATTGAGTGTCCAACAATCTAATTGGATGAGTTTGCCTACTATAATAAAATAAGGTTAGAATTCAAAATTTTTATCGAATAATGTTAATTTTTTAAAAAAATATTAAAATAATATCCTTTCAAAATTATTTATCAAAATACTGTCTAAAATAAAGTCGTCCTATGATAGGACGACTTTACATGCTGCCTCGTCAGTCTTACGGTCAGCTGAGGAATAGGTGGATGACAGTGTAAGTCGCCCTATCATAGGGTGCCTATATGGGTCACTTTATGATAGGACGACTCTATAAGTCGTCCTATCAAAGAGCGACTTTGAAATATCCTTTTGCTCTAGCCACTGGCACAGCCGCAACTTGGCATAGGTCGACCCCTGCTGTGCTACAAATCAAACAAAAATTATTTCATACGTACAGCAAAGATCAACCCATGGGTCGCCCCCCGATGCAGGGATCATCCCCTTTGCGTGCCAGCCCTAAAACGTTCGTGCCAATGTGCCATCCAAAAGAACGACCTAGGGTCACCCTTCATATCAAAATTAATTTTCTCTCAATTTTAATTTTTGAAACTTTCAAAAAATATTGTTTGCATCTCCAACTTGATGAGATGCTAATTTTGACATTCTCCAAGCATCTTTATCTATTCAAAATTTTTTGACTTTCCTGAAATATAAATTCAAATTTCTCCAACCTTGTTTATAATTAACATGGCGAGATATCTTAGCAATAATAGATAATCCCAAACTCCAACCATATAATTTGTGTCAAGCTCAACAATTAATTTTTGTTTAACCAACAAAATTATAACATATGCATTCAGATTAAAAAAATTATAATATTAATTTCAAATAATATAATCTAATAGTTGATTATTATAAAGTTTGTTAGTAAAAAAATATGTGCAAGTATCACAACTATCGAAAGACGTATATATCAAGATATTGGGGCTTCTCCCGTATCCGCCTCTCGTAAACGCATGTCACCTCTGGCCACTATTGTAATGGCTCATGCATGGTATTGATCGGTGAGGGAGGTACTGGCATGCTCGATCAATCAACATGTGCCTGATATCTATCTCGAAAATTCTCAATCGATCCCTGCCTTTGGTCTTCTCATGCTGATTGACGTGCTGCTCATCGGGTCGGTACGATGTGTCTCCCGACTTGCTCATCTTCTGTGATATAGATGCATCATCTATGGAGAGGTCGAAGTCCGAGAAGCCAGGATGTGAGGTGTACTGGGCATAAAATAAAGTACTCGGATCATCTGTCGATGGCGCAATCTGAAGTCGTCTATTCTCAGAGACGACTCGCATAGTGTCAACAAGACCGTCCATAACATCGATAAGTGCTTGATCCTTGCATCCAATAGTGACCGAATGGAAGCTGCTTCTTGTTCGATGGTATAGCGACGTGATCCTCTGAAACTGTCGGTATGAAAAAAAATAATATTATTCATAAGTATAATAATAATAAAATAATAAAATGAGATAAAAATAAAATATACTTACCACAATGTCCATCACATTGCCTGAAAGATGGAATCTCATCTCGGATCGCTCACTCATCAATGACGAGATGAATCGCCTAGTGATGCTCCTGTACCACTCCAGATATAGATCATAATAATTCATCATCGAGAGCATAGGTGGACCAGCCACAATCAAATCCTTCGACCGTTTTCATGCGTCAATATACATTCGATGCTCTCGAATCCAATCATGGCGATGCCGCCCTCATTGATCCAAACTATGGAAACCATCACGAGTGTCGTATGGTGGGGGATGCCCTGATGCATGTCAAACTATTGCATCACATGCTCCAGACAATGGATCTCCACGATGTCGAAGTAAATGAGAGGTGCGCATGTCCTCCATACATGCTGATCTAATCGACATACCTCAGGTAATGCGGTCAATATCTCCGATGTGTAAGGAACCCACACTATCTGATCATCGCACTGCTGGGCAAACTGATCCCTATAATATATGACTATGTGCGGCACCAGATTATTAGCACCAGTCAGTTAAGTGTTCCATGTATTCAAAACAAAGTCAATATGTTATTTGTGTGAAAAATATAGTCATTTATTATACAAAATCAGTGCTACTGTTTACATACCTGTATCTTAGAGGATCAGTCTAGTCGTGCTATATGCCATCAAATGAACCCTCAAACTAACATCATTCTCATCTAACAGGCCATGTCCTACTACATCACCTCCCGTCATTGGTTGCTGGGCTCCTACTTTGGGAAGCACCCTATCCGACTGTTCGATATGTAAATGCTCCCATAGCCAAAACTACAGCAATACCAATAGTCCAGCTATCTCACGCGCATCTGGTCTGATGGCCCTGCAGAGCTTGCGATATAAGAAGGCCATATAGCAGGGGTAAGTACAACAACTATATGTAGAAATCGAACTTATCAGTGAACAGATGACCATCGATAAGATAAAAAATAAATGCTTGAGCATGCCTCTGCACGATCTCATCATCCGCATCATCCGATAAGTGGTAGAATATGTCACGAAGTCAGTGAAATCTCAATAAAGATCTCGACAACATCGACTCTGACAGTCTAATCCTAAACAACTCCTCACATAGATCCGATCGGATAATCTGTGCAATACCGATGATGGCAAGCTCGTGCACCCATAATCTGAGAAGAACGGCAACATCTTGTAACGTAATCATCGCTTTTCCGATGCGTAGATGAAAAGCGTGAGTCTCCTAACACCATCGCTCTACCATGACTGTGATGAGGGCCCAATCAAGTTATATATTGCAAACTCTAAATATTCTATAAAACCTGCGGTACGAAGATACTCCCGAGTCCTCTCATGTGGTCACCAGGTGCGCATGGTGGTCGAGCCTCTATGTTTACAGCATAGGGGCCCCAAGTCCTCTCCAAAATATATACGATCACTGTGATATCGGATCTGGAGATATAGCATGATAGGATCTATCGGCCTCGGGTAAATGTCAAGGCATAAAATGAAAGATGATCTAACTATCAGGAAATATCAAAGATGATAAGCAACACAAATGATACATAGGATTGTATCATAAATTTTTCAAATATTTATACGACATGATTATACAACCAAATATTTTAAAAAAACACAAATGAGACGTAAAGATAGTCTACATAATATGAACAAATACACAAATCAGCACCGTTGGAGGTATTTGTGCCAGTTGTGCCCTATCTCCTTGCACAATCCACACCATATAATATTTTGATGCTCCATTGCACCTATACCATTTGGGATCCTCCTCGATTGTGAATGCCCCTTTCCATATCATCTTGTGGATGAATGCGGCATGAGTCTAAGTGTAGTCCACTCAGACCAATAATAAGGACTCTCCGAGGGATGGAAGGTAGATACATATAACTACTCATAATGTGCAATAGTATAACAATCGTCAACAAATTACTTCAAGTCCAAGTTCTCATTGGCACATACAGCGAACAAATGAGAGCATGGGTAGTGCAGTAACTGTCACTTCCGATATGTGCATGTGCGCACTCCTAAATTGACTGTCTGTGTATAATCAAGTTCATCGAGACTATAATACCTTCATCTTAACCGAATCTCATATAAATTTAGTTGGTTATTGTACTTAACCACACCATGCTCCCGAGATTTCAGCTGGCATCCATTGAGCTTTCATCTAATCTTATTTGTGAACATCCTACCAACCTCCCTTCTCTGTGCTACTATTGCACATCTGATGCTAAACCATTTCAACAAGCATTCGAAGGAAAGACGAACAAGAGCGGTAATCGACAATGAGCAACCCCTTCAATACCTTATTGAAACTTTCAGATAGATTTATATTCATTATTCCATACCTACATTCACTATCACTGCATCAAACTTCGCATCATCATCCTCATTTTTGTCATCAATAGGATTAGGTTCATAACTGATAGCAGCTTATTTTGAATAAAGTTGTATCAGCTACTGCGGTTCCCAATTCTCTAACTCGGGCATGGCATGCATGTGGCTCATTAAGTGATGCAGGGTCGTTAGCTTTATGCTCCACAAGCTCCATGGTAACTGCCATATAATTAGGACCAGCCCCCGTATCATCAAATGCGGCATTACTCTAATGTTGATATGCAGTCTCTTTCCGTACCATACACTGATGACTATCAGTTACGAATGCTGCTGGTCCATCAATCATACATGCAGGGGTGCCTCCATACTCGTATCCAACTTTATCGGCTATTGGAGATGCATCAAGTAGAGATCCTCCAATGTCGGACTATGTAAGTAGAGCAGATACAGGTTGAGATACACTCACATGCTGTTCACTACCATCCAAAACTCCTACTACCGGCTCGATAAAAATTTAACTGTCAAAAAAATCTCCTATGATGGGATGTCCAAGACGGTATACGTTGTTTGATCATTTTCAATAAGTACAGCCAAATATTATCCAGCCGTATGAATTGAAAATCTATATAGTAGAAAAATTTCATATTGATTGGGGTCCCATTTAGTGATAGCGTAGCAGACCCGTATAAGTTCTTGATATGTTGTGTTACGGTATACCATGGCCATCCGGATCCTTTCACCATCATAATATGCACTGTTAGCATCACGACTGATCCTCCCATCCTAATAAAATATAACAGTGATAAGTCTTGGATCTATTTTTAAAAATATTATGAGAACTAACTGCATAAATAGATGAAATTATAAGGTAATATTTGTAGATTTTTTATACAATAGTATCATCTCACATTTTTTAAAATGAACTCCTAAGTTTGAAATGCATCACAGATGTAGTTCAAACTTGAGTCCCTAAGTTTGAAAGGCAAATCTTCGGCAATGAAGAGATCCAACCTAAAATCTATAGAACAAGTCCTAAGATTGAAATGCAGACTATGGATTTGGTATCATTCATAGTACCATGAGAACGGAATCTATAAATTGAAAATTTTTGTCCCTAAAGAAGAATCTTATCTATCAAAAATCTCCTCACCCAAAACCCCAATCAGAACCTAATAAACACCCTCCAATCTCCTTGAGGTGCTTTCCTTCCTCACATATCTACCAAAAAGGATGAAATAAAAGAATAACAAGCAAAATAACACCTTACCTTCTAATCAACCAATGTAGACGAGCTGAGGGAGAGGGAGAGCTAGTCGGCTGCATGCATGAGAGGGAGAGGGAGAGAGAGAGAAAGGGAGAGCAGCTCACCCGTGAGGGATGTATGAGAGGGAGAAGGAGAGGGAGTCGAACGCATGAGAGGGAGAGGGATGCATGAGAGGGAGAGGGATGCACGAGAGGGAGAGGGAGAGGGAGGGTGTCTCATTTTGAAGGGAGAGAGAGAGGAGGAGAGGAGAGCGATGTAACGGAAAGGGAGAGGGAGAGGAAGATGGTCTCATTTTGAAGGAAGAGGAGGCCCCGAGTGAATCACTGAATGGGCTCTCGGGTTTTGAAGGATGCCTGAGTAAATCGCTTTATGGTAGGATGACTCATATAGTCGTCCTACGGTAAAGCGACTCATGGTGTCATCTTATTATAAGGCGATCCATATAGTCGCTCTATAATAGGATGACTTTATGGTTGACGTGTCCCACACCTGATGTTGGATAGTTGAGCCAGCACAGAAAGTCATCCTATGATAGAACGACTTTGTGCACAGACAGTACTTTAGTAAATAGTTTGGAAACAGTATTATTTTGATAATTAATTTTAAAATTAGTATTATTTTGATAAAAATTCCTTAGAACTTAATACAATCTTACATATTTGGAAGGGTGCAAATATAATTTGGAAGGGTATTGAGCATGCAAATATCAATTTGGAAGGATACTAATACAAATTCCAATATATAGGAGGATATTTATGCAGTGCATATCCTAATAAATATATAAAATTGTATGAATATTCTTACAAAACTATTATTATTAGTATATTCTTATAAATATTTATTTTTACATATTTATCCATTAATGTTATTTCAATCATTTCAATTTAAAATTGCTAACTTCTTAACAATGTTAGATGGCATGGGTATATATGCAAAAAAAGAAACAAAAATAGAATTTTTATATATATACCCTCCTAAATATTTAATTATATGAATATTCTTTCAAAATTGATATCTACATGTATACCCTCATAAAATATTTTTTTACATATGTACCCACATCATCTAACACCATTGAAAATTAATAGTTTAAAATTAAAATGACTAAATACCCTTATAGATAGATATGTAAAAGAAAATTTATAAGGGTATAGATGTAAATAGTAATTTTATAAGGGTATTCATGCAAATTTGAATGTTTGGAAGGGTATATGTATAAAAACCCAAATTAGAATTTTTTACATGTCATACATCTCTCTTGGCTTGTTAATTCTTTTCTTATTTTAATAAAAAAATTAACATGTGTAGTTAAAATAATGAATATACTTAATTTATTGACTTACATAAATAATTTTTTTTATTAAATGATAGATCAAAATTATTTATCTAAAAAATAGACATATTATAGCCATCCATATTTCTCTAATATATAATAATATACTTTTGAGAAATATATCTAAACTTGATATTAGATGGATATATAGCTTGTACATTTGTACAGAATGAATATAGTTGTGGATTTGGATATTGTGTAATAATAAAATTTATAATCTTATTATATTTATTTAAATTTTTATCAAAATATATTTGTGAAATGTATAAGGTACATGATGTTGTTATAAGATGGACATAGTCATCCTATTTGTCTAAAAATATAATATAATATAGTATTCTAATATATAAAATATTATATAATATCGTCATCATATTGTTATGTTATGTAATATGTTACTATATTATAGAGTAAAAGGATCCAAATCTGTAACATCCCGAATCGTGAATATGGAGTTAGAGAAAATTTCATTCATAGTTAGCATGATTAATGCATGTGGCATAGCATAATTGATGTATTGCGTGTAAGCATTTGAATAGTGGTGAATTAAGAAGGAAACGATGGAAGAAAAGGGATCAATAGCAATGGCATTAAAGTTAAAGTTTGGTGATCATTAAGTAAAGAATAAATAACATCTTGATGGGTCCTTTGGTTTAAGTTGGGATGGATGATAATTTTGAAGCATAAAATGATAGTTTAAAGTAAATTTTAGAACCCTAAGAGATTGAGTCGACTAACTGTAAAGAAGGGTCGGCTCAGTTGCAGAAAACAGAAGGCATATCAGAAGATCTATGGTAGAATGTCAATTGGTCGACCCAATATTTGACTGAGTCGACTAAGTTGGACTGGGTCGGCTCAGTTTCTGGATGAGTCGACTAACTTTGTGGGAAGGCTAGAGTGGTGGGTTCAGTCGAGAATGCTTGTTTTAGGGATTTTAAAATATTTTGAAGGGATGAGTCAGCAGTTAGTTTATATAAATAAAGGAATAGAAAATCAATTTATTGCTGGATTAAATCTTGGGTTGACACCTAGCAAGCAAGACTTTAAATTATTCTCTTCCAAAGGGATTATCCATCGATTTTGTTTCTTGTTGACTGTTCTGAGTTTTCAGTGAAAATAGAAGCAACGAAGAGAATAGAGAAGAAAGAGAGGGGAAGGAAGAGTTCTTAGCCAAAATTCAAAAGAAATTCCATGGGAAATAGAAGTTTAGTGGGAATTGCTTGGAAGAAGTGAAAACTTGTTGTTTGAAGGAAGAAAGAAACCTAACTAGATAATAGCAGCAAATCAGTTGTTGGAGGTAAGAATTTTGATCCCTAAACTAGTTCTCGACTGAAGTTGGAAAGATTCTTATTAGAACTTGGTGTTTGGGATGATTTAAATCATGAAATTCTGATCCTTAAGCTGAAACTAATGAGCTACTATCTATTTCTTTAAAACCAGCCTAAATTATTTCATTAAGTGAGTTAGAATTGAATTTGTGTTATTTGAACTGAGAATGAATTAGAAAATAAATAAGGATCGAATTACTAAAATTAAGACTGAATTATGAATTTTTCTTGAGATATTTCAACAAATAGGCGAAAATTAGGTGGGCTGAACTTGTAATGAGATATGAAGTGAAACATAGAGTGAATAGCTGAAACCTTTGAGTTTATTATGAGAATTAGTTAACCCTAATAAGGTAAAAGCAGACGGAATTATTAGGAATTCTTGAATTATGTTAATGTTTAGCTAATCCTAAATAAAGCCAAGTGGTATAGAATGAAAGTATGAGTTGGAAAAGATAAAAGCCAAACCTAACAATTAAAAGATGTATTCATGCACTCATGTATCATGTTAGCATGGTAATAACCAGTATGTATCAATTTTGATAGGAAAGAAAAGAGAATTCAAAAAGTGTCTTGGGTGAGCCAATCAGCAAGATAGTGCAGTACCTAGCCAGTTGGAGGTGAGTGAATTTTCATCTAATCTTGGTTGTTTTTTCTATTTTATTAAGAAATAGTTTAATTTGAAAGAAAAGCTGAATTTCTATTATGTTACATCTTATAAAAGTGATGGAAGTTATACTTTGGCTTGAAAGTTAGATATGTAATCATTTATGCATAACATCGTTAATATAAAGCATATGTGATGTAAAGCTGAGCTTATGGGGAGTGCCATAGTGTGTCCAAAGGGACCTCATGATGTCAATGCCCGTGGGGGACTAATGTTGTCGAGAGTGTCAGATCGACTAATCATCAGTAATCCAATCTACTGATCGTCAGTAGTATCTATGCCATGGGAACCTAGTAGTGTCAGACAAGTTGATCGACTAGTCGCTAGTGGTATTAATCGACTAGCCATCAATAGAGCCAGTGAAGTTGGTAAAGTTAATAGGGTCAAATAAGTCTCATAGCCAGTCATAATAATGATCTATTATGGAGTGGCCAATGGTAGCCAGTAGCTTATGCATTTAATTGGTTTCTTATATGATATGAACTTATGTATAGTTTCATCGTGGTTGAGCATATATTTGGTTTCTCACATGACTTGAGTTTTTACATGGCTTGATCCTTATTTAAATGCCATAGAGGCCCAACAGACGTATGTGTATAATAGCTTACTGTATTACACAATTTGATTCATCATATGGCTTTATATTTGTTCTGTATATAGAAGATTAAAAGCATATTATGGATATATGATATATGTATCTTGAGTATCATGGTTGTTTTACTTACTCTCCATTGTTATATGGATTATTCATTCACTGGGACTTAGATCTCATTATATGATTTTTTCTCCTTTTTTTGATAGATGAAAGTATCAACCCAGTATAGAGATTACATTAAGAATACTTATACAAGAGAATAGTTGTTCATATCAGCTTGTGGGAGTAATAAACTCTGAGATGTACTATATGTGTTAAGCTATGAAAGTCAATTAATGTAAAATATATTCTATTTTTGGATTGTATTTACAGAACTCAGTTTTTGAATGAAATTAAAGGTGAAATTTAGTTTTGAGAAATGATGAATTAACTGGGATAGTGTATTACTTAGTGGGTTGTGATATATTGATTGAGTTGAACTATAGCAGGTTATAAAGAAGTAATTTTCTTCACCCTTAGTTAAGGTGGGTGTAGCATGCTCGCTCGATTTTTAGAGGTGGGGTGTTATATGTTTGGTATCAGAACAAAGATTTTATAATTATTTGGGACTATGTCATGGATAGAATTAAGACTTAAGAATTATGATCAGTAGAGAGGTGATAGAATAATATTAGAATTTGAGGTTATCTTATGAGTAATAAAATTGATTATTTTACTTACCTTTTGTAGGAAGATGGCACAGATACCTAGTCTTGGATTATAAGAATTGGCGGGTATAATTGCTCAAGTTGTTGCTGCTACTTATAATGTGCAATCCTAGGATTCTGATGGAGAAGAAATTTTGAGAGAGCTATAAAGGTGGAGGCAACAGAATTCTCAAGTACTGCTAATCCAATAGAAGCAGAGAATTAGTTTTAGAGAATGAAAATAGTGTTTGTCTTAATGAAAAGTACTAATGAGCATAAAGTAAGCATTGCTATTTTCTTTAGAAGGTCGGGCCCGGTATTGGTGGAAATCACATATTGATAGGCAGTCTCAAGGTTATATTATCTTTTGGAATGATTTTAGAAGGAAGTTTATCAGCAATATTACTCGATCGTATATCAGGATCAGAAGAGGAGGGAGTTCCTCAATTTGATATAAGGAGAAATAACAATGGCTGACTATGAAGCCAAGTTTGTTGAATTATCTCATTTTGCTTTGCAATTTGTAGTGGATGAAAGAAAAATATAGATTATTCAGAATGGGTTGTGCTTTGACATCAAAGCCAAGACAAAAATACATAACTATGGTAGTTTTGCAGAGTTAGTTGTGAGAGCTAGTAGAGCGGAGGAAATTGAAATGAATTTTATAATCGTAAACAAGAAAGGAATAAAAGGAGTGTTTGGAGTTTCTCCACTAATATGGAAGGAAATCAGCCATTAAAGAAGGTTGATGTTTCTAGACAGCCTAGTCAAAATTTTAAAGCACCAATAGAGTCAAGTATGGGTTTGTTTACTTTTCTAGCACCGAGCAGAGGAGAACAGAATCAAGAGTTATGATACAGTCAATGAATAATCAGCTGGTAGGGAAAAAGAGAGTCTGAGCAGCACTAGTAGGAATGCCAATCCAGCTGCTACTCCATTCCACCTAGTCCCTTAGTGTGCTACTTGTGGGAAGCTCCATCATGGAGAATGTAAAAGTAGATTTGGGGGTTGCTTCAGGTGTGGATAGATGGGCCATCGGAGGAGGAAATGCCCTAATAAAACTCCAGCTAGGGATCCAGCACCGAGATCAAATGCTCCATGACTTGATAAGAGATGCAGGTTACTCCTGATGTGGTGACAAATATCGTACTTATAATTGAATGAATAATTATATCTTTAATCTCAATAGGTAATGTTTGACTTATGACATTTAGTTTGCACTTAGTTGCTAAACTCATATGTTATATGTTATAGTCTATTGTGTTAATGCCAGATGATGGTTACAATAGAATTGATGATTATGCCTTTATTCAAGAGGGAGAATTAACCAAATATAACGAGGAGTGATCTTTAGTCTTAGACATTCAATTGATTAAATCAGAGTACGTAGCAAAAACATGATGGTTGAAAAGATCATGTAAGAGCTCAAAGATAAAATAAGAGTTTTGTATCTTTAATGACTGATCTGGTAGCATGCCAATTTCGAGAATGAAATTCTTTAAAGGAAGGGAGAAATGTAACTTTCCGAACCGTGAATGTGGAGTTAGAGAAAATTTTATTCATAGTTAGCATGATTAACGCATATGGCATAGCATAATAGATGTATTGTGTGTAAGCATTTGAATAGTGGTGAATTAAGAAGAAAAATGATGGAAGAAAAAGGGATCAATAGCAATAGCATTAAAGTTAAAGTTGGTAATCATTAAGTAAAGAATAAATGACATGTTGATGGGTCCTTTGGTTTAAGTTGGGATGGGTGGTAATTTTGAAGCATAAAATAATGGTTTAAAGTAAATTTTAGAACCCAGGGGACTAAATCGACTAAGTGTAAAGAAGGGCCGGTTCAGTTGCAGAGAACAGAAGGTATATCAGAAGATCTGTGGTGGAATGTCAGTTGGTCGACCCAGTTTTTGATTGAGTCGACTAAGTTGGACTGGGTCGGCTCAGTCTCTGGATGAGTTGGCTAACTTTACGGAAAGGCTTGAGCGGTGGGTTCAGTCGAGAATACTTGTTTTAGGAATTTTAAAATATTTTTCAAGAGGATGAGTCAGCAGTTAGTTTTATATAAATAAAGGGTGGAAACTGATGTATTTGCTGGATTAAATCTTGGATTGACACCTAGCAAGCAAGACTTTAAATTATTCTCTTCCAAAGGGATTATCCATCGATTTTGTTTCTTGTTGGCTGTTTTGAGTTTTCAGTGAAAATAGAAGCAGTGGAGAGAATAGAGAAGAAAGAGAGGGGAAAAAGGAGACTTCTCAGCCAAAATTCAAGAGAAATAGAGTGAAAATAGAAGTTTAGTGGGAATTGCTTGGAATAAGTGAAAGCTTGCTGTTTTCAAGGAAGAAAGAAACTTTTTCGGATAATAGCAGCAAATTAGTTGTTAGAGGTAGGAACTTTGATCCTTAAACTAGTTCTCAACTGAAGTTGGAAAGATTTTTATTAGAACTTGGTGTTTGGGATGATTTAAATCATGAAATTTTGATCCTTAAGCTGAAACCAATGAGCAACTACCTATTTCTTTAAAACTAGCCTGAATTATTTCATTAAGTAAGTTAGAATTGAATTTGTGTTAGTGGAACTGAAAATGAATTAGAAAAGTGAAATAAAGATCGAATTACTAAAATTAAGACTGAATTAAAAATTTTCTTGAGGTATTTCAACAAATAGGTGGAAATTAGGTGGGCTGAACTTGCAATGAGCTATGAAGTGAAACATAGAGTGAATAGATGAAACCTTTGAGTTTATTTTGAGAATTAGTTAACCCTAATGAGGTAAAAGTAGATGGAATTATTAGGAATTCTTGAATTATGTTAATGGTTTAGCTAATCCTAAATAAAGCCAAGTGGTATAGAATGAAAGTATGAGTTGGAAAAGATAGAAACCAAACCTAACAATTAAAGGATGCATTCATGCACTCATGTATCATGTTAGCATGGTAATAACCAGTATGTATCAATTTGATAGAAAGAAAAGAAAATTCAAAGAGTATCTTGGGTGAGCCAATCAGCAAGGTAGTGCAGTAGCTAGTTAGTTAGAGGTAAGTGAATTTCCATTTAATCTTGATTGTTTTCTCTATTTTATTAAGAAATGGTTTAATTTGAAGAAAAGCTGAATTTCTATTATGTTACATCTCATGAAAGTGATGGAATTTATACTTTGGCATGAAAGTTAGATATGTAATCATTTATACATAACATCTGTAACATAAAGCATATGTGACGTAAAGCTAAACCTATGAGGAGTGCCATAATGTGTCCAAGAATACCTCATGTTGTCTCTGCCCATGGGGGCCCAAGATTGTTGAGAGTATCAAATCAACTAGTCGTCAGTAATCCAATCGACTGGTCGCTAGTAGTATATGTGCCATAGAGACCTGATAGTATCAGACAAATAGATCGACTAGTTGCCAGTGGTATCAATCAACTAGCCACTAGTAGAGCCAGTGGAGTCGGTAAAGTTAATGGGGTCAAATGAGTCTCATAATCAGTCATCAACAATGATCTATCATGAAGTGGCCGATGGTAGCCAGTATCTTGTGCATTTAATTGGCTCTTATATGATATGAACTTATGCGTAGTTTCATTGTGGTTGAGCATATACATAGTTTCTCACATAACTTGAGTTTTCACATGGCTTGATCCTTGTTTAAATACCATCGAGGCTCAGCAGACGTATGTGTATAATAGCTTGCTATAGTACATAACTTGATTCATCATATGGCTTTATATTTGTTCTGCATATAGAAGATTAAAAGCATGTTATGGATATATGATATACGTATTCTGAGTATCATGGTTGTTTTCTTACTCTCCATTGTTATATGGATTATTCACTCACTAGGACTTAGGTCTCATTATGTAGTTTTTCCTTCTTTTCTTGATAGATGGAAGTATCAGCCTAGTATAGAGATTACATTAAGAATACTTATACAGGAGAATAGTTATTCATATCAGCTTGTGGAAGTAATAAACTTTAGGATGTGTTATATGTGTTAAGCTATGAAAGTCAATTAATGTAAAATGTATTCCACTTTTGGATTGTATTTACAGAATTCAGTTTTTGAATGAAATCAGGGGTTAAATTTAGTTTTGAGAAATGATGAATTAACTGAGATAGTGTATTACTTAGCGGGTTGTGATATATTGATTGAGTTGAACTATAGCAGGTTATAAGAAAATAATTCCTTCGTCCTTAGTTAAGGATGGGGTGTAGCACGCTTGCCAGATTTTTAGAGATGGGGTGTTACAGAATCCATCTAGATAAAATAGATAAAATTAATTATAATCTTTTGCATGTATATCCTTCTAAATATTTAAATTTACATAAATATCTTTATAAAATTGCTATTTACATATATGTCCTTATATATATATTTTTACATATGTATCCATAAGGATTTTTAGTTATTTAAATTTAAACCATTAAGTTTTAATGGCATTAGATGATGTAGATACATATATAAAAAAATAAAAAGAAGGATATATAAGCAAAATAAATATTTTATGATGGTATATGTATAAATATTAATTTTAAAAGGATATTCACGGAATGTTTAGGAGAGTATATATGCAAAAAATCTTAAAAAATAGGGTTATACATGCAAAATAATATTTTAGATGCTACAGTGCTCCTTTAATAATATTTTATCATTAAAGGTATTCGAGACATTATGCTACCATCATTTTTTATATATTATATATAATTTATTATTATTATTATTATTATTATTTTAAAATAATATTTTATTATTTCTTAATCTTCTTTTTCATAGCTTCTCCTCACGTCGTCCACCTTCCTGCCACCCCCCATCCTCCTCCGCCCACCTATCCGCTGCTCGGGCCTACTACTGCAGCGATCTCCTTTCCTCCTTCTCCGCCCATATCTCCATCGATCGAGCCCACCGCTCGCCTGTCTATCGCTCACTTCTCCACCCACTTTTCCTTCTGCTGCTTAGGCCCACTACCGCAATCATTTTCTATCCTCCTCCTCCACCCACTTCTTTCTGATCAGGCCCACCGCTCACCTCCCCACTTCTATTGCTCACCTCCTCGCTGCTCGCTTCCCCACTTCTTTTCTTCTTCCACTGCTCGAGTTTGCCACCCCCCTTCAGAGACGGCTCAACACATATAGAGGCCTAAAGCTAAATATTAAAATGAGCTTTTTTATTAAATTTAAGTAATTTTTACTATAATTTTATTTTTTAGCTTTGAGATGCAAAATTTTAATTAAATTTTTATAATTAAGTTCTTCTAATATTTTTTTTTTTCAATTGATAATATAGCCAATCTATTTAATCTTTCTTAAGATATTGTCGATCTTAAATAAGATTTTATTAATTTTAATTTTAAAAAATTTCTTTCTACCGAAGCAACACTTACTGAAATTATTAACATTATTCTAAAAGTAATATATATATTGAAAAAGAGTCGAATCTTCTTATATGATTAAGTATGTCGATTGGACTATTATCTTCCACTTACATAATTTTTTTAAACTTTTAGCTCTGAAAATAAATCTAAACCATCAATACCAGAATAGTTATTATATTTTAAGAAATATTTAAGATTAAGACAATATTCTTTCAAACTATCATTATCTAGTGATTTTAATTTTTCATTGCTAAATAAAAAATCAAACATATTTTTATATATCTTAAACTGCTCAAATCTATTTTGAAGTGAAAAATTGCTTAATCCACTATATATAAGAAATAATCAATCCTAAATGATTCTTCAAGAGATTTTATTATTTTATTATCAATATTTTTATCAAATTATTTTTTTCTACAAATGATATGTTCATCATAAAATTTAGATTCTATTTTCATTTTTGATGTAATTTCTTTAGAAAAAATCATAGCAGATGCTAATCGATCTTCTCTATATTTTTTTAAAAAAGAAAAGGTCTTTTAGTTATTCTATAGCAACATCAATACACATATCTTTTGATTGTAAATTTTGCTAATTGAGTTAATAGTAAATAATATATCATACAAAATAATCATATCCAATAAAAACTCAAAATTTTGAAGCTTATACGTTGCTAAGCAATTAGCTTCTTTTTTAGTTTTAGGATCTTCACTAACTTTTGCTAATTTCAATAAAGCATCTTTTATTTATAGAGCTTAGAATCTTATTATTTTGATACTTTCAATATGACTTTTTCAATATGTTCGTGATAATAATTTAAGAGTTAGATCGGATATATTATCTTGTAAATTTTTTCATCATTTAGTACAAAAGAAATAGTGAATACATATATTATACCACTCCAAAAAATGATATAGCTTTAGTATAAGAATTAGCCATGTTATAAAGTACTAAATTTAGATTGTGACAATCACACGGTGTATAAAAGATTTAGAATTTATATTTAAAATTTTTTTACACTTCTTACTATTTACCCTTCATATTAGATTCATTATCATGTCTTTGTCCTCTTAAATTATTAATATCAAGTATAATATATTTTATTTATGTCTAATGGCATTAAAAGATTTTTCCAATTGTATTTTTACTTTAAGAATTCAAAAAAAAAATTTCACATATCATAATGTAAAAGACATTTACTCTTGATGATTTGCATCTAGAGTACAATCAAATATTATTAAAAAATATTTTGCTTCTCTAATTTTTTAATAATTTTATTTCTAATATCACTTGCTAACAAATTTATCAATTTATTTTATACATTATATCCAAAGTAATGAGTATGAATTTTATTGTTTTTAATGCGTGAAATATATTCTTACATCACCGGATCAAATTCTACAATTATTTCAATTAGACTTAAATTTAAAAAATTTTATTATTTTTTTGATAGATCTTTTATTTTTCATGAAAAGCTAAATTATTTTCATCAAGATATTTTACTATAATAAGAATTCTTGATAATATTATTTTTCAATATTCTTCATCTTTATTTACTTATTCTTGAATATTTTTATCAATTATTTATTTTTTTAACAATCTTATTTCTAAATCAATCTATGAACTCATATTAATAATATGCTCATTACTCATCTCATGACTCTTAAGCTTAGCACTAAGATTTCTCTAATCATTAGTGCTAATATTAGCTAATTTTCTTATACTAGAAGTAGAATTAAATAATTTGTAATCAAACAAAATATTCTATCCGAGTCTTTTGAATAAACTAGTCATCTTCTTTCATGCTTCTCTCTGTTTGACAACTTTTGAATATAATATGTAGTAGAAAAATATCTTAAAAATTTATTTTTAAAAAAATCTACATCATTAACTCTAATTTGACCTTTGTCTATTAATAAATCTCTCAAATTTATATCTATATTTATCCATTGACTTGGATCATAAATATTTTTAGGAATGTAATCATTTAAATTAACAGATTGGTTCTCTTCACCATAAGTTTGAGGATCATTTTGAATCTCTTTGTTGATTTTTCTTATTCTAGTATTTTATTATCATTTAACTCTAAAAGATTATTAACTTATTCATTTAAAAAATATTCATCAATATTTTTTGATTTATTATTTTTATTGCTTATAAAAAATTTATCAAAATCTTCATTTTGAGATTGCATTAAACTTTCAATTCTTCTCTTTTTTTGAAACTTTGAATTATCAGATTCATATTTTCAAGTTGACATATTAATTTTATTATAATTATCCAAAAATTTAGCTCTTACAATTATTTATATTTTTGAATAGCTAATACAAGATCAACAATCAAAATTTCTAATTCAATGAATCAACTACTAAATAAATAGAGACAATATAATAATATAATATAAACTCTAAATTAAAATAAAAATCTGCAAAGGTTATAACAATAGTATCTGTTGTCGAATGCTGATTGCAAATAAGATGAATAATTAACTAATTATCTTATGCAGGAGTACAAAAATATGAATTAGAGTCTTAGAAAGTGTTACTAAAGAGAAGAGTAAAGAGAATAAGGAGAGAAAATTTAGAATAGATATTATAAATTGAAAAAGACTTGGTTTATAGAAAAAGATATAACCATTTAACTCAATAAAAATATATATCTGTTAATTGATTGAGAATTGGAGAAACAATTTTATGGTTGAGAATTAATAGGAATCGTAGGAAGTGAGAGAAAATAGAGATTTACTAGGCACTTAATTAGGAAAGTGAGAGAATATGTGGGCATTTTACTAGACACTTAATTAGGAAAGTGAAAGAATATGTAGGGTTTATGAAATGTGGAGGCCTAAAGCAAGGGTTTTGGTGGTCTTATCCTTCAACTGGCCCCGGCCCCTTCCTCCTTCGTCAGTTGCCACTCACCTTCTTGGAACCATATACTACTCCTCTTTTTCCTCTTCTTCCGCCACTTGTCTCCCCACCACCACATGCCGACTCCCATGCGAGAAGGGGTTGTGCTCTATTGGGAAGGAGGGAGGAGGAAGGAGGAAGGAGAAGGGGATGGGATCCATCAGCTTTTAGTTTCGGATTGTATCTGAAATTTGAGTTATTTACTATACTAATCATGCACATGCCCAATTAAAATCAGTTGCTGATAAATAGATCAGTAATCTTAAAATAGATGGCTAGAAAAAAATCAATAGTAAAATGGCTAAAAAGATTTTGGAGTACCGTAGCAAACTCAATATTTTATGAGAATATACGTATAAATATAAATTTTGAAAAAATATTTATATAAATTTTTATATTTAGACAAGCAAAAAGACAAACAAAAAAAGTATCCCAGGTGCAAATCTACCATTGGACGTGCACGAATCTTGGATTGTTGGTGTCCGGCAGAGAAAGCTATGCGCGCTTTTGCTAAGAGCCTGCCCGTCTACCCGCCTTATGGTTTTAAATCGGGGAAGCGCGCGATCAGTTGCAAACCCACGATCTCCCTCTCACCCCGAAACCGGGAACATCCTTTCATCTCTCCGAACTCCTCTTCCCCTCAA
>KE505007.1:616725-628758 GCA_000441515.1 Elaeis oleifera | reverse complement strand
TTTATCGGCTTATATTTGAATTTGACCTTTGATCGGTCTCGAGATGTTAAAAGCCTTTGATTGGCTTATATTTGAACTCGATCTTTGATCGACCTCGAAATGTTAAAAGTCTTTGATCGATTTATATTTGAACTCGATTAAAAATCTTTGATCGACTTATATTTAAACTCGACCTTTGATTGGTTTCGAGATGTTAAAAGCCTTTGATCAGCTTATATTTAAACTCAGTCTTTGATCGATCTTGAGATGTTAAAAGCCTCTAATCGACTTATATTTGAACTCGATCTTTGATCAGCCTTGAGATGTTAAAAGCTTTTAATCAGCTTATATTTGAACTCAGCTTTTGATCGACCTTGAGATGTTAAAAATCTTTGATCAGCTTATATTTAAACTTTATCTTTGATCGGCCTCGAGATATTAAAAGCCTTTGATCGGCTTATATTTGAACTTTACCTTTGATCGGCCTCGAGATGTTAAAGCTTTTACATTTTACGACGACCATGTGGAGTCAGTATAATTCAAAAATAATAACATAAAAAATATATATAATAAAAATATATACATGAATGCATGGTTGAAAAAGTTGTAACTTTATTCCAATAAGAAGGGTTTATATGTCTGGTCAGCTCTGTTTGACATTACAAGATGGAGAAAAGATGAAATGAAGAAAAGAAAAAGTTGGCTATTCAGCTGGTGGGGCATCATCAACTGGCTGCACCTCTTTGATGCGCCGCACTCTACGGAGAATCATAAATTCAAAAATATGTAAGTATTCCCTTGCTTTTCACATAGCTGCATCAAAGTGTCTTTCATGTCCATCTCGAGGTTGGGCAGCTCAGACAGATCAAGTTGTGGATATAAAATTTGAAGTGCATTCTGACAGAAGGTATAGCGAGAATGACACCCGACAGCAAAGGTCATATGGATCGTCGACTGAGAACTATCCATTAGCTGCTCATGAGATTGAGAAGAAGAAGCTCCTTCTCCTCCTGTCGGAGATTGGCCTTCTGGTTCTCACTCTTCCGACAAGATCTTTCGTCATGGGAGATCTAAAGAAGCTCTTTCGAGCCGACATCGGCAATAGAAGCAGTCACTTGGATGCCTCGCTATTGTACGTCCTTGGGAGCGACGACGGTCTTCTTGCCATTCAACATCCTTTTCAACTTCAAAATTTTCTCTCTGACATTGTGAAGTTCATCTTGAAGTTGCAATGTCCGCACGGACCTCACCCATCCAAATTCCCTACACTTGATCAGGGACTTCAAGGTGCGAATTTCTTCATGGACAGAGTCAAGCTGACGGCGATATACAGTCAATTTCACCACCATGCCCCAAGACTTCTTTCCGCTGCATCGGATATTTGATGTATCTCTTCAGCCAATTGTGCCTTCTCGACGCTGTGTGCTACAACTCCTCACCAAACTTTTTATTGAAGTCTATTGACTTCTTTCTCGATCTCATCAAGTTTCTTTTGAGCCTTTTGAAGTCTCTCTTTCTGATCGGTGGTCTCTCCTTCAAAGAATTTAAATTTCTCCTCCAAGCTCTTGATATGAGCTTTAATGTTAACCACCGTCACCGGAGGAAGATGAGTGGCCAGTAAAGGAGCAGCAGCTACAGGGCCAACATCCAAGCATCATTTACCAACTATGCAAACAATTAAGAATGGTAAATTCAAAAAGCTCGTAATTTTATTTCATTAAATGAAAGTTTCTTACAGAGATAAAAAAGAGAAGGGGCAAAAAGTACAAGCATTCAATCTCCGACCTTCTCTTAGGAAGTTGTATCTAAAGGAGGCTCGGAGAGATCTGCATCAGCAGTTGAAGAGGAGGGCGGCTCAGTAACGTTCTCCTCCTCAAAAATGGAAAGTTCGAAGACAATGTGAACTTCCTCGTCCTCTTCATCTTTATCTTCATAGTCCAAGAAGGTGAGATCAAGCTTCGGATGCTCCTCCTCTATTGACTTTTGACAGTCGACCCAACCTTCTTATAAGCCTGATGAAAAATCTTTTCACTGAAGGTTACATGATTGTTGCTGTATTCTTCAAATGCCTTAAATGCCTCCACCGCTCGAACCATCTCCTCAGTGAAGATAGGTGATGTCTTGAATTCCTCAATTGAATAGCACTTAGCATTTTGAATGCACTCCTTAGTCCTTCTCTCCGCCTCTTTCTCCCTCTCCAAGGCGAGGGCGAGATCGAACTCCAGCTGCCCGAGGGCCCTCTGGAGATTTTTGGCCTTAGCCTCTAGTTCTTTAATTTTGCCCGGGCTATCTGGATGTTCGTCTCGACTTTTTTCTCACCCTCTCACACCTGTGCCCCTCTGGTCGAGCGGTCCGACAAATTGACGAGAACATGAAGCAACTACATCTCAAATCGACTGAGTTAGAGGAAGTATAATGATTAAAAGGGAGGAGGGATGACAAGATAAATACTATACTTGGTGACCCATGATCAAAGATAGTTTCTCAGACTGGAAACGCTCATCCTGTCCATCTGCTCCAACTCTGCTAGGATTACAGAGTTCTCGATAGTTTCCCAGAAGGCCTTCCAGTCTTGAAAAAATAGATCATCCGGAATATCATCGGGAAGAGCGTCATCATCGTCGGCCTCCTTAGAAGACTCGACCTAAGCAGAGGTCTTGGAAGACTGAGATCGCTCAATGATTTCTTCTCGAGAGTCGGCGGTCAAGGTCAGAGTAATGCAGATGTCACCAAAATTGCTCCGACCTTGAAAGAACTGCTTGGTCGACAGTGGCAGGCTTTTGGTTGAGTTCGGCAAATTTTGACTTTTTCTTCCTCTCGGTCCTGGCGGCCTTAGTCTTGTTCTTCTGTGGAAGAGAGGCCTTCAATTTCGCAATATCTTTTACCAAGTGTTCCATTTCTATAATTGTTCAACAAACGTCGAATTAAAGAGCTATATATATATATATAAGAAGAAAGAAAGTATGAATGACCCCACTCACTCCTGGGGTCGCTAGAGGAGAGTCCTGTCGATAAAAGAATTCGTCGGATAAAAGCTCATCCAAATGAGGAGTATTGCGATCCAGGAGATTCCTCAGCTCTTTCTTTTCTCGACACTCAACTCTACGGACTTCAATGATGAAGCTTTGATCCGATCCAAGTCTGGAAGCCCCTAGTCTTCCATCAAAGCACAAGAAACAAAAAGAAACGGCTCTTCCATTCATGAATGGATGAAGGAGCACCAGAGATCAGAGAAGAGACACCCCTCTGGGAGAAAATATACAGTCAGTCGATTATGGGTTTCTTTAATGTGAAGAGAGCTCGAAAAAGAGAAATTGAAGGTCGGACTCCTGTCCGAGAGTAAAGTACAAGAAACCCTATGATGTATCTAAAGGAGTTTGGGGATACAGCACAGAAAGCAATCGTATAGAACCTAAAAAGCTCAAAAATGAAGGAAAAATAGAAAATCTAAGATCTACCCGAAGATTTTCCTCATACACCGCTAATCGACCTACAGATGGGCTATGAACTCGAGCATTGAATCAGAAAGTTCAAGATGGAACTTGTCCAAAATATAGTATTGGGTTCGGAGCAACTCCAAGTCACCCAAGGTCAGCTCAGTTTGGATCTCTCCAGGTCCGATCGAAGAATTGGTTTTAGACCTAGGGCTTTTCAGACCCTTCACTTTCTTTTGCATGGAGCTCTCGCTCCCAGAGTTTTCAGAACCCACCATGAAAACAGAAACCTAAGGGGAAGTGAAAAGAAGAAAAAATCAAAAAGATAAGAGAGACTTACCTCCCAGTAAGAAATCAAAATGAAGTAACTATCTTCTGAAGGCTCTTCGCACGGTGACGAAATAAGGAAATTTGTCTGCAGGAGTTTTGGAGCAAGAAAAATGGTAAAGAAAGAAAAGATTTTACCAAAATTAGCAGAAGGAGAAATAAAACAAAGAAAACCGCCCCTTTAAATAGAAAGATGCACATCTCTCGAAGGACATCAAATCGATACGAATTTTCAAAACGGACCATGCGTCAAGCTTTCATTAGCTCAAACTGGTCGATGGTCTTCACATTTAATGCGTCTCAGTAGAGAAGAGTGGCATCCGTATAGATTTCGAAAATTTCATCATTAGTTCTGTAACTTTTTCATCTGAAAAAATCGTACGCAGATATTGGTTTAAAAAAACTCTGCACCTCCTCGGCCATTCAAAATACCAAGATAAATACTCCTATAGCCCGACCAAAGCTCGGACTAGGGAGTAGGGGATATCTGTTAGGAGTAATTTGGAATGGACTTGTGATGTATGAAGATTCAAGCCTATTATGACCCATCGGGTCCATATCAGCACCGTTCAAGTGGTCTAATTGTTGTGGTTTGGCCGATCTCTGGTTGGCAAATGTCTGTCCCGATCCCTGATCGGAGGCTATTCTTTTCGATTTCTCATCGGCATGTTCTTGATTCGAATCCTTGAGCAGAAAAGGTTTGGTCCGACCCTTGATCGAAAACTATCAATCTCAATTCTTAGTCGGCATGCTACACTTTCTGATCTCTCTCCGAAAATAGATTGATCGGACTCAGATCCAAAATGCAGGCGCCAACTGGCCATAGCTATCAATGCTATCTAGCTATAGCTGTCAATCCTATTTGGACATAACCGTCTGATCCTGAAAATCTTCTAGGTGTAATCATCTAATCTTGAGAATTACAACCAATAACCGTATCAGATTTGTCCAGCTTGTCTACTAAAAATGATTACACAGCCGTCTCCTCTATAAATACTCAAACTTCGAGGATTCAGGTAAGTAATCCATCTCAGAGAGCTAAAATTTTGCTTCTCTGTTTGCGCATTCTGACTTGAACATTGAAAGATTCTCGTCGGAGTACAATCTTTCGATCCAAATTTTTTAATAGGTTACTCTAGTAAAATGCTTTCTAATTTTTCAGACATCAATAAGAAATAAAGTGCAACAGCACTTGTCTATGTTACTTTACAAGTCATACCTACCATGTCACCAATGATGTAACGAGCTTCACAAAATTGAGGAATTAAAAAAAAATGGCCATCGCTTTAGCAGGTCGGTGCTACGGCAATTCACCTAGAAGTGATGGGCATAATACTTTCCAAGTACTTGATAGCTAAATGAGTCAGCATGGAAGAAGCTACTTATGGACCACTTGGTTAATTTAAGGTGTCCAGTTTTTCTAAAGAATAGAGCATTAGAGCCACAACAAAATCTGATGGCGTAGCCCTGGAATCCAGTGCACGATGCTCATCAAAATGGTGGGACAAGGAATTGTTAATATATAAAATGTTCTGGTGGATGACATAATAACTATAAAATTGAGAAGGGAGGCGCGTCTGCTTCAAATGCTAGCAGTCGGGTAGATAAAGATGGGCCACTGAAACAAAAAAATATTAATGGCAGAAATATGAGTGAATACAAACATGCGATTTCTTGTATTACTATTAATGCTGTCACCAAAACACAACGTGGCAACATGGGACAGTTTTGATGTTGATTTGTCCATTTAAACTGTTCATCAGATTAATCTAATATTTTTAATTATTTAATGGATATTGCTAGCAAATATGTGTAAATCAATAATAGATATCATCTATCTAAAGATATATTGATGCAAAAAAAAATGTACCACCACTTCAATATTAAGCTTGGCATGCATTGTTGATCCATTGTTGGTCCATTCAAAGTTTTTAGTCAATTAATTACTCCATGTGATATTGTTGTTGTCAATCTCTGGATTGTTAATGTGGAGCATCTCCATAGATTTCAAGAAACAAGGGATCAAAGTGCTCCAGATTGGTTTCTACTGGATCTTGCTCAAATCAAAAAAATGTTAAATATGGCTCTGCTTGAATTATTTTAACTTAATTTAATAATCAAGCAAATTGGTTCCGCTTGCATATGGCTCAATTAAAATTAAGCTTGAATTATAATTGATCAAATAATAAAGAATCAAACTTGATGTAAAATTCCAGCTTGACATTGATGGAACACCAAGTCTGACTAGATATAGGCACAATCGAGTTTTGTTTATCACACCCTTAAACACATTCTCTTAGAAAAGTAAAGAAATGAGAAATTCTTTGTGCACTGCCTGCGGTGTAGAAAATCTGACATTGAGCGCACCACATCACTTAATTGGTCCACTAGCCATCATTTTTCAATGCGCATTTAACGCCCATAGTTTCATTTTTTCGTTAAAATTTTGAATGACGAAAATACATCTTTTTTCTAAAAAAATTATGACATTCTATGCAGATATTATGACATCTTGTGTTGAAATTATGACTTTCTGCACAGAATGTCATAATTTTTTCATAAGATGTCATAAAGAGGAAGGCATTTTCGTCATTGAAAAATTATGATGAAAATATCTCTCTCTCTTTATGATATCTTGTAAAAAAATTATGACATCCTGTGCAGACAATCATAATTTCAACGCAGGATACCATATATCTGCATAGGCTGTCATAATTTTTTCGAAAGGAAAGGAATACTTTCGTTATTCAAAATTTCAAACGAAAAGTAAAACTTCGGGCATTAAATGTGTGTTGCAAAGTGATGATTACGTGGTCCAAAAAGGTGAAGCGGTGCACTCCACATCAGATTTCCTATATTGCAGGCAATGTATAAAGAATTTCTCTTTGGTTGTCACAACACCAGCCCATGGATTAAACTAAAGCTTAACTTACAACATGTTCCATATCAAGTGCAGATAGAGACCTCAAAGAAACATGTTAAATTATCTAGTAGCTACATAACAATATTGTATAATATTTAGACATGAAGAAAATCAATATGATACATTGCATGCTCTACGTTTGAACCGATGAAACAACTAGTACAAATAGGCTGGCTTGGTGATAATCCAAGCAAGATGCAACTTGAATTAGCATCATGGATTAAGTATTTTAATATAATTATCGTTCGATCTACAAATAGGTATCAATTTGCAACGCTATCTTGATCAATCTACTCAACTTGAGCCAAATCTGCCAATCACATCGCAATTGCACTTATCTATGTTACGTTACAGGTCATACCTACCATGTCACCAATGATACAAGGAGCTTCACAAAATTGGGGAATTAAAGAAAATGGCCATCGCTTTAGCAGGTCAGTGCTAGGGCAATTCACCTAGAAGTGATGGGCATAATACTTTTTAAGCACTTGATAGCTAAATGAATCAGCATGCAAGAAGCAACTCATGGACCACTTGATTAATTTAAGGTCTTCAGTTTTTCTAAACGATAGAGCTTTTAGAGCCACAACGAAATCTGATGGCGTAGCCCTGGAATCTAGTGCACCATGCTCATCAAAGTGGAGGGACAAGGAATTGTTAATATATAAAATGTTCCGGTGGATGAAATAATAACTATAAAATTGAGAAGGGAGGCGTGTCTGCTTCAAATGCTAGCAGTCGGGTAGATAAAGATGGGCCAACGAAACAAAAAATAATTAATGGCAGAAATTTAATATATATATATATATATATATAAAGTGAGAAAAAATTTATGGATCATTGGGATTATCACATAAGTAATTATTTTTTATCTATAAATATCATCTGGAGATAAATTAACATTCCATGAGCTACATTTTCAATTTTTAATGCTTAATAAAAAATATTAAATATCAACATTATGTTATTAAAGTATGAAGTTCATTCATATATACAGTTGAGAATATCAATCAATACTAACATTTCGGATGGATGATATTTTTGATTTATAAATAATAATAATTTTTTATAAAAAATAATAATTTTAGAATCTGCATGCAGCTGGTTTCAAATTAATATGAGTGAATACAAACATGCAATTTCTTGTGCTATTATTAATGCCGTCACCAAAACACAATGCGGCAACATGGGACAGTTTTGACGTTGATTTGTCCATTTAAACTGTTCATCAGATTAATCTAGTATCTTTAATTATTTAATGGATATTGCTCGCAAATATGTATTAATCAATAAAAGATATCATTTATCTAAAGATATATTGATAACAAAAAAAAAAATGTACCACCACTTCAAGATTAAGCTTGGCATGCATTATTGATCCATTGTTGGTCCATTCAAAGTTTTAATCAATTAATTACTCCATGTGATATTGTTGCTGTCAATCTCTGGATTGTTAATGTGGAGCATCTCTGTAGATTTTCAAGAAAGCAAGGGATCAAAGTATTCCAGATTGATTTCTATTGGATCTTCTAATGCTTAAGTCAAGAAGAGTGTTTAATATAGGAAAGGAAGAAAACCAGCAATAGTGAGGAAATGAGAGACTTTTGATTGTCTTTGATAATTGTGTGGGAGAAGAAAGTACTGGGTAGAATAACACGGTGTACATACTTGGTGCTATGGATCCCTTTTATAGAGGAGTCGTTGTTCAATTGAGATAGCATTCTTTAGAGTCTTGAGTCTGAGTAGAAGACTACCTCTTGGGCTTAAAGGAGGTTAGCTCATCCACGTTTAGGAGGTCAACTTGTTAGGCTAGCTCATCGAGACTGTGGTCCTCTTAAGATTAGCTTGAGAGTCGACATAGCTTGAGGTTGGCTGCATGGTAGGGCTTTCTTTGAGGAAAAAGAAGAAGAGATGAGGCCGTGCTGCCCCTTCCGCTTTTCCACTTCTAAATATAGAAAAGAGAGGAGAGGCTTCTAGAGAGAACCAGAGAAAGGAGGCAAGAGAGGAAGAGCTTTGACCTATACAAAAGAAGGGCAAAATGATAGTATGAGCTGATAGATGAGCTACAAGATGCTGTACCTCAATCCTGTAGTCTTGTTTATATGCAAGAGGTATGATTCCATCATAATTGGAGGCTAAAATCTGAACAATCATAATTAGATTCTTTTAATTGTAGAGCTATGAAATCCATCTAGAATCCAAATCTATTTCAAATAGTCTTGTAACACACTTAGACCCCATCAGATGCCAAAACATAATTTTAATTATTTATTGGTTATCCCAAATATTTGTTATTCTAATTTGCAGCTATCCTATGTCTTAACTAACAGTCAATTGATTACCAAAAAAACTAACGGTCAATTATCTATGCAGCATTCAATTTACTTAAATCATTGAGGGCTTATTTGGATATCCAAGATTTTTAAACCTAGGATAAAATCATGATATGATATAAGATTTAATCTTATAGGATTATACAAAATCTTATTGAAAAAAAAAAAAAACTCATGTAAATAATCCTATTTTATGTTTGGATGATAAATTAGGATTTTCTCCCTCCCTCCTTCCACTTTCCAATTCCTTCACCATCTCTTGTTTTTTCTTAATTCTATAACTTTAAATAAGATGAGCACTTTAAAATTGCTTGACTTAATGGAAAGGTCTTCAAATTTTAAAATATTATTTAAGTTTAGTCTTTATTTCTATTCTTAATATACCCTACACTAAGTTAAGATACTGTAATTTTACCTTTTAACCTCATGATAATAAGTGTGAGTAGGCACTTACAATAAAAAAGAATATGCATATATCATGCATGATTTTTAACCAATATTATGATAATAAGTGTGAATAGGCACTTACAATAAATATGAAAAAGCATGTATCATATATGACTAACCAACATAATAAGATATAATTAGTTTGTTCTTTAAGTCTCTGTTGTTCTTATTCTTGTGTCAAAACAAAAAAAATCTTGGTTGTTCTACACAATAGACTCTGATGAAGAACAATGGCTTTTTAACCAAAAGAGAGATGAAGATTAGATGATGTTATTCCAACCAGCATCATATTTTATGCTGCTTATGAAAAAGGCCATGTCATACTTCAACTGATGCTTTGTGGGTCAAAGAAATCCTTGAAGGGTATGAAGACCGTTGCAAGTTCAAATTTTGTATGGATCTTTTTATTTTGAAACACTTACAAACAAACATTTTATGACAAAAAAATCTTTAAGTGATACTACAAGTGTGATGGTGGAAGAGCAACTTGAAATCTTCGTGTATACACTTTTCAGAAATGCAAGTAATCCAGTATTGTAAGAACATTTTCAACACAGTGATGAGATAATTCATCGACACTTCTAAGTAGTTGTTAATGTAATTACAGAACCTATATATATGATTATATCACTCTTTCACCAATTATTACACATCCAAAAATTAATAACAATCATCAATTTTGACCCTATTTCAAGATATATCTCATATCTCAAAATATTATAATAATATTATAACTCTTTTATATTTTAATTATTATATCATATATCTGTTACTGTATCAGAGAAGATGCCCTCCATATCAAATTAAAAATAACTTTATCCCAAAATATTATGTTAGCATGTGATTTTAACCATCGGTTTGTATACATTTCAACAAGTTGGGAAGGTTTGGTTTTAGATGCAAGGGTCCCAAATCCAAAATCAATTTTGGAAAATGGTTTTTATATACTAAGAGATAAATTTTATCTTATAGATGCGGGATATGCAAATATACCATCCTTGACTGCTCCATATAGAGGGGTTTGCTACCGTATTTAAGAACAAGGAATTAGCAATGTGAGGCCACAAAACAAAAAAAACTATTTAATCTTCATCATGCCTCTCTTAGAAATCACATTGAGTGATCAATAGGTATACTAAAAATATGATTTTCTATTCTAAAAGTAGCAACTTTTATCCAATTGATACTCAAATTAAGATTATTGTTGCAATGGTTATATTACATAATATTATTAGTATTTTTAATGGAGACGAAGAATGGTTAAGTCGACAACCAAATAAAATTAATCCAAATAAAGTAATTGATGTTTCTGATGGTGATGAAGAATATGGTGATAATATTGAATTAATGAATTATCAACAAGAAGCTGACAACATATTATGGGACAAGATAGGAAAAAAATGTGGGATGACTACTTAAAGATAAGGAATTGACATGCATGATCATACTAAAATGTTGTATAATTTAAAATAATATATAAATTAACAATTTATTTCTAAGGAATAATATTAATAAAATATGCTTCATATAATTAAGGTTTCTTATGATTCTTTTATATGAACATTGGAACACAAGCTTATCTTATTATAATAATAGAGATGATAAAATATAGTCATATAATCAATTTAAAGACATGAACAAGAATTAGACATACAGAACCAACAAAGTCATAAACTTGTAGTGTTGTACTTTTTCTATAGTTCTCAATCATTCCTTAATATTGTTCAATCCTACAATAAAAGAAGCACTAAAATTAAACTTTTAAAAATCTAATAATAAATTATCAAAATTGATATCTTTGTATTTGAAGCTTTAGCCAATAAATTTGAATTTCTTCAGAGAGAGAGAGAAAATTTCTCGATTATATGATTGAATGAAGACATTAACTGCCACTGCCTTTTGTTCTATTAAAAGTCCCTCCATCTTATTTAGAACCTCAATGCATTTTGAAATAGAGAAATCATCTCCATGATTTGTTACTTCCTTCTCTCCACTACTCTCTTTCCCTAAGTTTCATATACTTCTCTATTACATCTGCAATTCTCTCTTCCGTTGGTCTTTTCTTCTTCCCATTCACTATCGATGGAGAAATAAATAGTGCGCATATTGGCTAGTAACATATGGTTTGCATTATAATTGTGATCGAGCAAGTGTGCATTTAAAATCTTCATCTTCTGCTATATGCTCATCTCCCTCTTCATAAGAGTCTGCAAGATTTGAACTTTGAAGAATAGGAGGTGATTGTGATGTAGATTCTTTATTTTCATTGTCTCTTAAAGTTATATTTCTAGATCAGATAGATGTAAATTTTTTATCCTTTTGCAATGTTCTTATTTCAAAAAATTTTCACTATTAGTGCACTATGTTCAAGAATGAACATCAAGAAAGTACAAAAAATAAAAAAAATAATACATTCATATAAACTAACTAAAGCATCATAATGCTCGAATGATTTATGTTGCCAATTATTAAGCATGGGGTTTGCCTGTTAAGAGAAGATAATTATCATATATAATGCTCATTATATAACACCACACACACACACACACACACACACACACACACACACACCATATATATATATATATAT
>KE505007.1:593802-615651 GCA_000441515.1 Elaeis oleifera | reverse complement strand
TATATAAAACTAACCTTGATAAGTGATGCCCAAACTTCATGGCTAGTAACTTACATGCCCCTAATATGATCCCATGCCATTCCACTTTTGTTCTAAGGATTTTTTATGGTTTTGTAATCCTTTTCATTTGGGCCTCATGCTCCTTAACTTGTTACTTCGTTAGATTTGACTTGGGGAACTTCTTCAAGCCATCTACTATTTTATTCCATCTTTATTTGTCCATCCATTCTATCCTGAATAGTGAGATACATTACATTCAAGTAATAAGTCTACGAGACCCTTTTCAAGAGATGGATTCCATTATGCTCTAGCATTTGCCATAGCATAGCAACTGAATAACAAGCATATCGACTAAAAATTAGTTCCAAATTAGATAAAACAATAGCAAAAAGGACAAAATTGGAAATAAAATTTTAATTATGAAGAACTTACAATCAACTTAAATTGAGACTCAAAATTCAGAAAATATTTTAAGAAAAAATCTCTCTTTTATGATCATTTATCAATGTAAACAAAGCAAATTTTCTCAAGGATATAATGAAAACCAAAGAAGAAGAAATAGAGAAATCATCTTCACTTTAGCATAAGATTAAATAGTTGATAAGCAAAGTTTATAGGAGATCTAACATAGAAAAGAGTGGAGGGCCTCCTCAGTCTGAAATGGGATGTCGAATCGTTAGCCTTCAAGGGGTTGCATTGGCTGGAGTTACTGTAGTGGCGATGGGGCTAGAAAAGTCACCAAAGTCTAGCACAATAGGAAAGCACGGCGGCAGCGACGAGGAGGAGGAGAGCAGTAAGATATGGACAGTGTGGAAGGAGGCGGCAAGAGGATAGAGGAGTGGGAGGAGGAGGAGGGAGAGGGTGTGCGTGAGATGGGTGGTGAAAGGAACGATAGGAAAGAAGAAGAGAACATGATATTGGATCAACAAGGGACCCGACAATCTTAAGGAAAAAAAGGTCTATAGAGGTCATTATTTTTCCAATGAGATTAGCTGCTTCCAATAGATTTTAATCCTATGATTAATCTAGCCAAACATTAGTTAGTATATAAAATAGAATTTTTATCTGTGGGGTTGTCAAATCCGATAAAATTTGGGCTAATCCTATCCTTCTGAAGCAAATCTAATTGATTTTCTTGGCCAACTCATTGATTTGAGAAGTTCATTTGAAAATTTAGAATTGGACCTTTCATAACCGTAACAAGAACATAAAATAAACTCTCCTTTCCAATCCATCCGTAGAACTCTCTTAAACCTAGTCTTGGAGCCACCCCTGACTTCAAACAAGAGAAAAGCGTTAGGGAAGCACCCACCAAGGCCAAGCGAGAGACTCCATCCCTCAAACCTAAACCTTCTGAAAAAAATGGGATCTTTACAAATGCCGGGCCATGACTATGGATAAACCCAGAAAACCAGTCCAGATTCATCCTCTTTCTCCGCAAAACATTGAACCCATCCTTGAATCCGTCTACCTACTTCCCTCCTTCCCTGGAATCTACTAACTACCCCTCCAAATTCCCAAAATATACCTCCTCCCCTCCCAAAATAACCCCGAACCATCAGAAAGGTGGGGCACAAAGGAACCAAAAGAGGATTCTCGGTTCTTTTTGTCTCCATTACTGGCGTCCATGGCGACCTTCGTCGCCAAAACCCCCCGATTCCCCAGTCCCCTCAAATGCGATCTCTCCCTCGCGCCCGCCCTCCCTTCCCCTCCTCGTCGCTTCCGCCGGCGGCGACGCCCTCAGGAGCCGCCGGATCGCGTGCAGCCTCATCGAGCCCGACGGCGGGCGGCTGGTGGACCTGGTGGTGCCGGCGGGCCGGCGAGGGATGGCCGGCGGAGGGAGGCGGCGGCGCTCCCCAAGCTGAGGCTCTCGCGGGTCGATCTCGAGTGGGTCCATGTCCTCAGCGAGGGTGGCGAGCCCCTCCGAGGGTTCATGAGGGAAACTGAGTTCCTCCAAACACTTCATTTCAACTCGCTCCGCCTGCCGGACGGGTCGCTCGTCAACATGTCGGTCCCCATTGTGCTCGCCATCGACGACGTCCAGAAGAACGCCATCGGGAACCAGCGCAAGGTCGCGCTCGTCGACGCCAACAACAAGCTCGTCGCCATCTTAAGCGAGTATGAGAGTTTTTGTTGCCTTTTCTTCGTAAAATCTCCCTTTTATGGTTTTTTAGTGTTCGTGTTCTAACTAATCTGTGTGGTCTTTCTGATGATCAAAAAATAGACTTTTTTTTTTGTGATGTGAATATGGAGGAAGTATGAACTTCGCCTCAGATTTATTTCAGGAGAAGATATTTACAGAATAGTTTTACAGAGGGCAGACAAACAGGACTCCATCTGAAAACATACAAAAGACATACAGAGCAAGAGAAGAAGAGAGTTACAGCAAGAAAGAGGCAAGATCTGGAAATCCGGCTGCTGAGATTGAGCTTAAAGACTAAATTGAAAACCATGAATGAAACAGGACAGTTAGGATCCAAAATAGACTATACAGTGCAAAATTATCTTTTAGTTGCGAGTGTAGTGGAAGAGTGGGTTTACTGCTGTTATATTTTGATGCTTCTAAATGGATTTACTTAAGATTGCTTGAATCGTGTATGCTGGATTCTGTGTTTTATAGTCTGAATCAGTTAGTGAAGGATGTTATCTTCATAATTTCTACTGAGAGTGATGACTAGTGCTTTCTGCATTTTTTTAACTGATTGATGTTGAGGTGTTGATAGGATTTTAGCTTCTTATTTAAGTTGTTCCAATTTTCCTAATTTGACTGATTTAATTCAATGCTTGTAATTGGCTTTCAATGATTTGCTGAGATTTTTCTTGCTGGGAAATCAACAGATGTTGGTAGGACATTTTTGTTTTTCTTTCCTGCCATGTTTTGTGATACTTAAGTTTGACTGATATACATTGCATAGGTTATTGAAGTTTATGATCATGATGATGGAGGCATCTGGTTTGCAAAGCTTATTTTTGTGATTTCATTGATGCA
This sequence comes from Elaeis oleifera, assembly GCA_000441515.1. NCBI lineage: Eukaryota > Viridiplantae > Streptophyta > Magnoliopsida > Arecales > Arecaceae > Elaeis > Elaeis oleifera. The sequence continues at coordinate 612,662 of KE505007.1, read as the reverse complement.
TAATATTTGTAACGTATTCATAGTCTTACTTACAAAAAAATGTTGACGTGAGTATAACGCAATTATGATGTTGAGGAAAAAAAAACACTTGTCTGTCTGGATTTTGAAAACCCTATATTGCAACAAGTGACTAGAGAATCGTCTCTGAGAAGCTGATGACATCCAGTCGATGGGGACCTGAGTGACATGAACTTTATCAATTCAGATTATTGCTGGGATGATGTTATTAGTTAGACAGCTTTAAGAATTTTTTTCACTTTTGTGGGTCCCACCTGTGAATTGCAATGTGATATTGTGTTTTTCTAAATACATATCAATATACTTAAAGTTCTAAAATTAGTGGAGGTGCCCCTAGCTGCATTATCTTAGACATAGGCTGGTAAACTTTGATCTTGCATCTACCAACTAGCCCTGTAGGTGTCATGGTAGGCCCTGCTATCATGTAAAGTTGCCTTTGCTAGGAATTCAACTTTGGGTTTAATACAAAGTCACTGATTAGTTAAAAAAAACTACTTTGTAATTCCATGAGCTCTATTGACTTTGGATTATGTGAAAGTTCAAGATTAACTTTCTAGGGCTTCAGCATGGTACACAAAATTTTTCGTGTTTCTCCTCTCTTCTCCTTGTTTTTGCATGTTGCTCAAGAAATTTTTTATTGGTTGGTGATTACACAAACTCTTAGAAAGGCACTTGATTCTTCTTAGGGAATTTATCAAAACAAAGTAAATGTTGATTCTTTGATAAGAAAGTGAGGGCAGATGTAAATTCTATATTAGAGATATGTATCTCATGATGTGATCATCGATGTAACCTTAAATAAATTTACAATTGTTATGAATTATGGTATAGTTGACGAGTTGGACACATAATTTTCCGGATAAATCCAATTAATTAGGGGTCTTGGGAGGGCCAGGTGTATGCAGCCTTACCACCGCGGGATGGTTGTTTCCATAAATACTATTACATTATAGAATTACTTATACATATTTTTCTTGTGCGTATGAAAATTTTATGTATGATTTTTTGTTGAAATCAAATTCTTTGGCCTTTTGAATCTAAATTCTCGCAACATTCTTCTCACTACTATGTTATATGTTCTGGATCTCATTATTACTGCAACAGTGAGCACAGGAATCATGTGTATCTGGACTGGTTTAAAATTGACAGGAATCATGTGTATCTGGACTGGTTAAAATTGAAGTACGTGGCATATCTCATAGCATGTCCTGTTTTAGATGTTCCATTCTATGATGTGATTTGAAATTAATCAATATTGTATTGTGAACATCTAATTTTGAAGCTTTGACAGTTTTCATATTATGAGAAGCCCTTATTAATGTTTGATATGCTTGTCCCGTAACATTTCTGAAATTATCAGTTCTTGTTGATCTTTGATTGTGTGTTCATTTTAAGTATATGTCTGATGTTTGTTTTACCTAGTTTATTTGAAATATAAGTACAAGTATCTGCACTACTATTTCATCATCTTAATGAAGGGGCAGCTCGAAAAAGATGACACTGTGAACTTGATTAACTCAAGGTTTTAGTGACTTTAAGATTATGAAAACTTCATCAACAATGGTTTTTTTGTTTCCTCACTGGAAGCTGTTTCTAAAGTGTTCTATCCCTTTGCTACTTCATCTTCCCTTCTCTTATTTCCTTTCCGTTTTTGTGCTGTTCGGTCCTTATATCTACTTGGATATTTTTCAAACCATGAGATGATTCTAGACATCTGACAGGATCCTAATGCTTAGAAATCATTAAAGATTTAGGTTATACCTGAATCGGATTAGGCTTTATTTGTCAAACATGTCATTGTCACATGCTTTATTCCCTTTAGAAATTGAGATATACATGTTTATTGCCTTATTCCTTGCTGTAATTTTTTTTTAGAGACACTCAGAGTTCCTAAAAATAATATTTATTTTGATGCCTTTTTTAGTGGGAATGGTATGGAATATTTCTTCCTAGAGCATTGGTTAGGCATGAATATTGTTGCGGTAGAGATCCATCTTGGGCCGGGTGGTTGGAGTAGGGTGATGACCACGAGTTGACGGCCGCATGAAGAAAAGCCCCCAAGATTGGAGTGGGCTCCGACGGGGACCTTCCAATGCTCAAGTCAGATTTCTGTAATAGGAGGGAAAGAGTGAGCACTTTTTAAAGAGAGAAAGAGGGCGTACCTCTGGGATCCTTGGATTACCTCTTTTATAGGTGAGGTTGGAGCCATGAGAAGGGGAGAGGCTATCAAAGATCTTTTTGCCCCTCATTATGTTCTTAAAAATCATACTGGATTCTCTGACTTTTTTGAATTTGGTGGTATTGTCATCCCATCTAGTAGGTGGCCAGCCACTTTTATTAAAGACTTGGGATTACAGCTAGAGATCTTGAGATTGACGTGACCTTACCCTACTCATGGTCACGAGCATATCTTAATGAGATGATGTGATCGGGCCATAGAGGTGTCTTGTGGTCACCATGACAAGCCACTATCTTTAATGGCTCGATTTGACGGTCGTACGGGGGCTTTCGATGGACATCACCGGATGTGGTGATCATACTAAGGAGCAAGAGGAACAGGCCTCGGAGGTTGGTGATACGCTGTGAGGCAAAAAGCCGCCGTGAATGCCCAAGTCGAAGCTAATGTCGGGATTGACGGCTGAAGTAGGAGGTCGATAGCATAAACAGGATTCGACGGTCCGAGGATAGTGATGTTGGTGAAGAGTCGGAGGATCCATGAGTAGATTAGCAGCCGACGCAGAGGTCGGGGTCGACAGAGAGTTCATATACTGAGGTGGATAGTTAGTTCATCCAGGATTCATTCATGTTTTCAGATTAGATACTATGGTTATATCTATAACATATACCTCCTACTCCCTGGCCTGAGCTGGAGTTAGGTCCAGAGAGTATGAATCAACATGTAGCTCCCAAAAATACGTGTTAGGTCCCAACTTTTCAATCAACATTACATGCTCGTCACATGGCCAGCTATTTTTTATCAAATAGCTTCGGCCTATTACCCTCGAATTTGATAGTTGATGCGACCTCATTTGGTCTGTGGTTTGTTGCTTTCATAAGTGGCCCAAGTCTTGACTCCTTGGGGTTTGATGGCTTGATTTGAAAGGACTATACAAGAGTCTCCTCTTCTCAGATATGATGGCCAAAATAGAGGTTAGCCGAAGTAAAGATTGGCGTTTGCCGATGCACAAGTCGGATCGGGCCCGACTTTCTTGGTGCCAGCCATTTTTGAGTTCACTAGGCGCTCGCTGGGGATCTTGTCGATGACATGGAAGGGGTCTTCACACTGTTTTGAACCTCTCATTGGTGCCCTGCACGTTCATTCAGGTTACATCGGGTGCTAACATGACGAACGCATGGAGGTAACCGAGGCCGAGGTGGTAGAGCCCGCCATACTTTCGACGAGCTTGGGGAGGTCGTGGTCGATTAGTTGATCTATCACCCATATAATTTGTTACGAAGGAAATCCGTCCTGGGTTGGGATGGCTGGAGTCGAGGGGACGAGGCATCCGGCAACGCAACGATCTTTATCAAGGGACAAGGCATCCGGCATCACACGACATCGTGACGACCTTCATCGAGGGGATGAGGTGTCTGATATCATGATTACTTCATCGCTGAGGGAACGAAGCACCTTTCTCGTGGTTATATCCATTTGGAGACGAAGCATCTTCGAGGAACTCCTGGCTATATTGTTTAGAGACGAAGCATCTTCGAGGAACTCCTAGTTATATTCATCCGAAGACGAAACGTCCTTCTCGTGGCTATATTCATTCGGAGATGAAGCACTTTCAAGAAGCTCCTGGCTATATTCGTCTGGAGATGAAGCATTCTCCTCATGGCTATATTCGTCCAGAGACGAAGCGCTTTCGAGAAACTCTTGGCTATATTCGTTTGAAGATGAAGTATTCTTCTTATGGCTATATTTGTCCGAAGATGAAGCACCTTTGAGGAACTCTTGGCTATATTCGTTCGGAGACGAAGCACCCTTCTCGTGGCTATATTCGTCTGGAGATGAAGCGTCTTTGAGGAACTCCTAGCTATATTCGTCCGAAGATGAAGCCCCTTCTTGTGGCTATCTGGAGACGAAGCACCTTTGAAGAACTCCTGACTATATTCGTCCGACGATGAAGCACCCTTCCATTACTATATTTATCCAAAGACGGAGCGCCTTCGAGAAACTCCTGCAGCTTGGTTGAGGTCTTTTTTATCTCGGATGGTTGGAGTTTGTAGGCTCCGCTTGATGCCTTTTGACTGTTGCAATTATAACCTTCACTCGACTTGCCCATGGGCAAGGAATGTCGATTGGCTTTGAAGTCGCGGATCCTATTTTGGTCAATTTGCCTCCAGTCGACCTTCATTGGTTGGCATTCTTTAAGTCAATCCTTTCACTCTGATTTTTAAGAGCTCAGCCTTCAGGAGGTCAGCTTTCAGGTGGTTGGCTTTGGGAGCTTGGGGTTAGCTTCTAGCTTTGCTTCGACTTGAGTGCTCAAGGACCTATGGTCCTATGAGAAGGAAAGAAAATAGAATAGTGGATAGGGGCTTAAGAGCTTCTTACCATAAGGAGCTTTGAGCTTTGTTTGAGAGTTCTTGGATTTTGTTTGGCTCTTTCTTGCTATTCACCTCGGCTTGGTATGCCCTTCACCTCAGCTTGGTCTTGATCTTCACTTTGGATCAGTTTTGATCTTCACTTTGGTTCGACCTTGATCTCTACCTCGATTTGGCTTTGATCTTTACTTCAGATTGATCTTGATCTTCACTTTGGATGGATTTGACCTTTACTTTGGATTGGCCTTGATCTTCATTTCGGATGGGCTTGATCTTTACTTCGGATTGGCCTTGATCTTCACCTCGGATGGACCTGATCTTTACTTCGGATTGGCCTTGATCTTTGCTTTGGATAGGCTTGATCTTTACTTCGGACTGGCCTTGATTTTTGCATTGGCTTGGCCTTGAATTTTACTTCGGATTGATTTTGATCTTCACCTCGAATGGGCTTGATCTTTACTTCGGATCGGTCTTGATCTTTGCTTCGGATAGGCTTGATCTTTACTTCGGATTGGTTTTGATTTTTGCATTGGCTTGCCCTTGACTTTCTTTGGATTGGCCTTGATTTTCACCTCGGATGGGCTTGATCTTTACTTCAGATTGGGCTTAATCTTCACCTCGGATGGTTTGATCTTTACTTCGGATTGGCCTGGATCTTTGTATTGACTTAGCCTTGACTTTTACTTCAGATTGGCCTTGATCTTACCTCGGATGGGCTTGATCTTTACTTCGGATTGGCCTTAATCTTTGCATTGGCTTGGCCTTAGCTCGGATGCTTAAAGGCCTATAGTCCTACTAGAAGGAAAGAAAGCAAATAATGGATGAGGGCTTTAGAGCCTATTACCATGAGGGTTTTATGAGAGTTTCTTTTGGAGCTTGCTTTTTCTTCCAGTTAGGATTGCCTGCCGCCTGTTTTAGGCTTAACTAGGATAGCTTTGGGGGTGCCTCTTGCGCTAGGTTTGATCGTCGCACAGCTTGGACCGCCACAGTCAACAGCCACACCTAGGTGGCCAATGCATTGAATTGGTCTTGGTTCTCTCTCAAAGTCGGCAGAGGGGTTGTGGGGATGCCTCCGGTAGCTAGTATAGAGTATGATTTCTGACCAAAATTTCTGTCGGTCGGCGTGCCATGGCGTTAGGATATCTTGAGGACACTCTTCATGGTGGCATAGTAATGGATTGTGCACTCTTTCTTAAAAGTGGGCAAGAAAGCCCTCCTAGCACCAATATGTTATGGATATAATCCTAGTACCCGATCCGAAGACATGAGTGAATTCCAGATGAGCTGACTATCCATCTCGGCCTACGAGCTCCTTGTCGACCCTGGCCCCTGTGCCTGCTACTGATCTACTTGTGGATTCTTCAACTCTTCACCAACATCATCGCCCTCAGGCCGTCGAACCCTATTTATGCTATCAACCTCCTACTTCAGCCCTCAGACCCGATGTCGGCTCCGACTTGGGCATTTGTGCAGGCTTTGTTGCCCAACGGTGTATAACCGGCCCCTGAGGCCCGTTCTTTCTGCTCCTTAGTCTAATCACCGCATCCGGTGGCATCCATTGAAAGCTCCCATATGATCGTGAAATCGAGCCATTAAAGATAGTGGCTTGTCACGATAACCGCAAGATCCCTCTGTGGCCCAATCATATTTATCTCATTAAGATATGCGGTGGCCATGAGTAGGATAAGATCACGTTAATCTTAGGATCTCTGGTTGTAATCCTAAGTTTTAATAAAATGGCTGGCTACCTACCAGATGGGTGACAATACCTACCAAATCTAAAGAAGTCAAAGGATCCGACGTGATTTTCAAGAACATAATGGAGGGCAAAAAGATTTCTGATGGCCTCTTCCTTCTCATGTTCCAACCTCACCTATAAAAAGAGGTAATCCAGGAACCCCAGAGGTACGCCCTCTTTTTTCTTCTAAAAAAGTACTCACTTTTTTCCTCTTGTTGCGAAAATCTGACTTGAGCGTCGGAAGATCTCTGCCAAAGCCCACTCCGGCTCCTGAGAGCTTTTCTTGTAGGTCACGTGGCCATCGACTCGCAGTCATCACCCGACTCCAGCCATCTCGGTTCAAAATAGATCTCTGCCGCAACAGATACGAAAGATAATTCTATCTTCAAAATAGAAAAGGTAAGATGAGGATACTTGTGGGCACATTCTGCAGTATTAAAATACTTGCAATGAAAAAAAGCAGATCCTTCTAGAGTAGCTGTCGTGCCAGGTTGATAAAGAATGGCACATGACTAGATTTCAGGCATTTTTTCTGGCCCCACGAGGTTTAAAGTACTGGTCAATATTCGGTCATTGTCTTGTTCTAGCAGCCATTATTATAGCTTTATAGTGGGAATGATGGTTATTATTTGATAATTTCACTTTGCTCTGTGTAAAGTAATGTTTATGAATTTGGATCTCAATGCCAGATGGAAGAAATATTTCTATCTAGTGGAACAATGTCATGAATAAACATCATTTTCCTGTGATGTTCCATTATAACTTCTAATAGCAGCTGCTATAACTGCCATGCTTCTATTCCTAAATCAATCAAGTTCAGGGCTGAACTGGTCTACTAACTGCTATTATTTCCATTATAATAGGACATAACATATGCATAGGTTGTCTTTTATTATACATGTGCCTGTGGTGTCTCTTTATGACATAAGTATGCATTTGACATACATGTGAAACCTTGCCATATAGAATTTTGAAGTGATAGAAACAAATGCAAAAATAAGGAGCATGAAAAAGAACTCAAGGTCTTGCATGGATTATCAGGGAAGTTGGACAAGGGTATGGTGACTGTTGCATCAGATTCTAAATGAAACTTTTCTGGTGAAGATCATTGGGATTGGTCTTCTTGTTGAAGGAGTTACCAAATGATTTTCAGATTAGATATCATGATCCTTTTGCAATGTATTAGGAGGATTTATGGTTGTAATTGAGCTGATCTTGATCAAGTTTGATTTGTTTACCATTACATTGAGCTGAATTTAAACTTAATTTTGAGTTGAGCTGAAGAGGACCCTATTTGATCAGCTTGATAATCCTAAATCGTGTTATAATCAACCTGAAATTAAATGAAGCTTGGTTTAAGATTTGTTTCAGACCTCAAATGATAATCCTAAATGAAGCTTAGTTCAAGCTTGAATGAAACCTCAATTCAAGATTTGGTTCAGGTCTCAATTAACATTTAATCAAACCCCCCCAAAAGAAATGCACCAATCAAAATCTAGTTCAATATTGGTCTGTTTAGCTTCAAACCAAGCTTACTTGGAGCTCTGAGCTTGAGCGGAGCTCAAGCTTTTCAATTTGCTGACAGCCCTATGTGTATTCTACTTAGACTCAAATCCCACCCAAAAGGCTAGCTAAAGGTTATTACTTAGGGTCCTTGGCCTTGCTTGAGTAGTGAAGTCCTCCTCAACATGTACCTAGTGTCAGACTAAACACATTCCTGTGCAGGTTCTCACACACGATCCACGTTGAAGCTCTAGCATTCTTGCAAGGGAAAGGGTCCAATCATAAACACCAATAGCGACTGGTGATCAGCTTCAAATGGGCCTGTGTGGCTATGGGCTGTTTGAACTCTTATAACATTTGTAATGACCCAGGACCTCACCCAAAAAGGCCATCTAGAAGGTAATTAATGGAGGTTTTTGGCCTTGCTTAGCTTCTAAGGTCGCCTATTGCAGACCTGCTGTGGAATTTAACACATAACCTTGCGGGTCCTCACACCTCCCATTTAAGCCCTAGCATCCTTGCCAATGGAAGGATGCTAGCACAAACACCATAGCCAGCTCATATTCATCCCCAATTGAAACATCCCCTAGCCTCATGGGCTGTGGATTGGGTCGACTTTGATATCATTTCTAACAATCCAAGACCTAACATAAAAAGGGCTAGCCAGAAGTTATTAATTAGGGTCCTTGGCCCTGTTTAAGCATCCAAAATGTACCAGTGCATACCCATTATGGGCCTAAAACAAGTGCCTGCATCCCATCTGAGCATCAAGCAAACTGCTATGCAAGGTGGATAACTTTTTTTTCTCTCTTTGACAACTTTTCAATAGGTATTCCATTATATAGAATTACTGCTGAAACTGTTCATCTTTCAGTTGCCACTTTTAATTGGCTCTCGGAAAAATTTAACTCATTATGAATTCATTTCTAAGGTCTTTCTCTATTGCCTCTTAAGTTGCTATTGTTTATCATCTATGAGGATGCATGCTAGGTTCTCTTCTTGGATAGAGGTATTCCATTATATAGAGTTACCATGGAAAGTGTTAATCTTTCCATTGCCACTTTAAGTTACTTCTCAGAAAAATTTGACTTATTATGCATTCTTTTATAAGGTCTTTTCTCTATTTCCTTCTCAATCCCTATTGTTTATCATCTATGAGGATGCATGCCAGGTTCTCTTCTTGGATAGAGAGAAAATAAGTATTCTGCTTTTTCTGTCTGGCATATTGTACCTTTAGTTAAGAATCATAGCCCATGACTTCTCTTGTTGGAGATTGTGGTCTGACAGTAGCTGTACCTCTAGCTACAGAAAAGAGTTGGTTGTGCTGTTGGTTCCAAACCAATTACCTGATGAGTCAGATTAACTTCGTCTTTTTTTTTTGGTCAGACCAATATAATGCATTTGTTAAACATATTAATTTAATTATCAGAGAAGAAACAAAAATATAACTAACTTGTAGGATCTGTGGAATATTCTAGATAATGCAATATCCTGACTTTTTGGCCAGTTTGTTCAGATTTTGATCATGTTGCTTCAATCCACCATGTGAATCATCATACTTTAGATGTTTTTCAGAAAGCTCCAATACTATTTCTTCAAATAGAAACTACTGATTGCAGCATATTTGAACTAAAATAGATGCTAAGACTTATACATCTTGTCCTTTTGAGAAAAAATCTATGACGAAATGATGATGGAGCCAATGACACATATGAAACTGCTCGGCACTGTAGTTCTATTCCACTCATTTACTATTATTTGCATCTGTTATTTGTTACATTGTTTGCTGCACTTATTAGTGCATCACTATTTGTACATATAAGTTATTAAAATTTTATTTTACATGTTGGAGTAAGTTTTAGGATCATCATTAGCTCTAGGCTTCAATTGGTTGGACATATATACAATATCTAATTATCCTTCCATCCTGTATCGAATAAAGGTCATTTTGTGTTGCCTATATTTTTAAACATCTGGGCGTTATAGGAACTTTTATTTTTGGCAAGTCTTTGATGTGTTGTGCACAAATGTAGTCGAAAGCCTTTTAGTCATTTTCTTTATGGGGCTCGTTGATTTTTACCTTGGTTAATTAACCTCTTCGATTGTTGCAAAATGAAGAAATGATTACTAAGATGCCTTTAGGTGTGTCAATGGGCAAGTTGGGCTGGATTGGGCCTAGGGCCGAAGCAAGCTTGAAGTTTAACCATCGGGCTTGAGCCGGTCCATCCTGGATCAAGCCTGGAGGTGTTAGGCCCAAGTCCAACCCAGTTCAAGGAACTTCTTTTGGGCCAAGCTGGGTTAAAATCGGGCCTTTATTCATTCTTTTTACCAATTTCCCATCCCAGGCTGGTTTCAAAATCTAGTTAGATATCTATTTTCAGGATGAAGCCCTGGCCCAACTTGAGCTCAGGCCCATGGGCCTAAAACCGGACAGAGGCCCCTTTTTTTCGTGGTTGGTTCTTTGGGCCAGTTGGGCCCGCCGAGCCCATTGACAGCCTGGATATTTGACTTAACAACCTTGAAAACAACAAAATGCTATTACTGTTTTTAAAGTGTGCTCTGGCCAGTTAACTATTGGAAGGAAAGAATCTTAAAGAAAGGTAGTTGTATGTGTTTATAATCATCAATAATTATTGAATAGTCAAATCTGATGGAGTAAGTAGGGATAATGCAGTAAAATGTCTTTTCTGAGAAAAATGGTGATGCAGTCACCACTGTATTATTGAGGATGAAATGATCGAAGGTGGCAGCCAAGAGAGTAAAGAGACAAAGGAAGAAGGGAAGAAAAGAGGGTGGGGCGGGGCGTGGGGGGGGCGGCCGCGGGGGCGAGTAGGGAGAAGGATTCGTTAACGATTCCTAATAAATTATCTAGGATTTATCGGCCCATGTTGGAATGACTATTTCTTTTCTTTAATAGAAGAGTTTGGGGAGTTATGTTTCCTCCAATCTTATACTGGATACTTCCTTAAGTAATCTAACATATTTTCGTTGTAAATTATACACGATCTGTCTGCTACTGTTGAAGACTTGAAGTTATCAATCCTTTTTCTCTAAGAGAAGAGTTGGGTGGGAAGTTACGTTTCCTTAAACCTTATGCTGGATGCTATATTAGTCTAATTTTTATTTCTTTAGCTACAATGGGAGTTGTGCCTTTTATATAAGAAATAAAAAAGGATCTATAATTCCACTGAAGAGGAGATGCTCCTGAACCAGAAGGTATGAACAGTATGGTCAAGCTACTAATTTCTTCTCTTTTATGTTAGGATATACGGTTAAAGCCTTATGACATATTGTATTCTGAAGTTAGAGATGATTTTTTTTAAAATATAATTATTTTAAAAGTTAGCCAAAAATGTTAAATAGGACTGGAGCTTTTTGAATTAGCTTGTCAAACATCTAGAATTTATTCTTGGGGATTTTTGGACTTTAGGAAGGTTGCCCGCCCCTATATCTTGCTTCAGATATGTATATCCTAATAACCAGAGAATGTGCTGTTCTGTATTCTCAATGCATGCATGGGAGTTAAAACTAATATTTCATACATTTGAATGCTTTTTGCTGCTACACTAAAAATTATTATGATCATTGTCCTAATGAATCAATATATTGCCAATCAGATATATATATATATATGTCATTTAGTGAAGAAAGAATGAAGAATATATATAATACACATGAATCCTACTTTAACTTGTGTGTGACATATGTGTCTGAGTACAAGTATGAATTGATCTACCTTATATGCAAGGTTTACATAAACTGGTTTTTGATTCAGTTGCTCGCATTCTTTTTACAAGGTTTTTCTAAGTTGTGTCCATAAAGATGATACATCCTCATGTAATACAAATATGTTAGGAATCGTGAAACTGTTCTTATCAAAACAATCCTTAGATTCTTGTTCAAACTAATCAAAGATGGCCAGAAGTTACATAAACCGCTTCAAGTATTGTAGATTTCAAGATGTGGATTTGCTAGTCTAAATATTTGATTGTTAGGACCATTGGCAATACCATATTATTTATTCATAACAAGTTTGTACCTTTCCAAGTTCATAACATTAAATTGCCATATTGATTTCTCCGACAGAGAAAGGAGTTTATTTAAAGTCGCTAGGTATAAGTGATACAGGTGATTTAACACTGCTTACTCTCCGAATACTATGGTCAAGCTATAAAGTTCTTCTCTTTTATGTAAGGATATATATTAAAGCCTTATGACATATCTTATTCCGAAGTTAGAGATGAAATATTTTTCAACATATAATTATTTAAAAGTTAGCAAAAATGATAAATAACAATGGAGCATGTTGAATTAGCTTGTCAAACATCTAGAATCCAGTGAAAATTCAGACAATATTATTCTTGGAATTTTTGGACTTTAGGAAGCTTGCCCGCCTCTATATCCTGGTTCAGATATGTTATCCTAATAACCAGAGAATGTGCTGTTCTGTATTCTCAATGCATGCACGAGTTAAAACCAATGGTTCATATATTTGAATGCTTTTGCTGCTACATTAAAATTATTATGACCGTTGTCCTAATGAATCAATATATTTCCAATCAGATAAATATGTCATTTAGTGAAGAGAAAAAATAAAGAATATATATAATGCACATGAATCCTATTTTAACTGGTGTATGACAAATGTGTCTGAGTGAAAGTATGAATTGATCTACCTCCATGTGAGGTTTTACATAAACTGGTTTTTGATTCTATTGCTCACATTCTTTCTACAAGGGTTTTCTAAGTTGTGTCCATAAGAATGATACATCTTCATGTAATACAAATATGTTAGGAATCATGAAACTGTTCTTACCAAACAATCCTTAGGTGCTTGTTCAAACTAAGCAAATATGGGCAGAAGTTACATAAACTGCTTGAAATATTGTAGATTTCAAGATATTGATTTGCTAGTCTAAATATTTGGATAATTGTTAGGACTGTTGGCAATACTGTATTATTTATTTCATAACAAGTAGTTACCTTTCCAAGTCTATAACATTAAATTGCCATATTGATTTCTGTGACAGAGAAGGAGTTTATGTAAAGTCGCTAGGTATAACTGATACAGGTGATTGAAATTGCCTACTCCATGTAGAACCTGGAGATTCAAGGATCGACATAGACATATCCTGAGTGGACCCATAGAACTAGATAGTATAACAGAAATACATTATTTCAAACAAAATATAGTTGGGGATAAAACATGCCAATATAGGGAGCTTTTAATGACAATTTATGCTTTAATCAATCATTAGATAATAGTATAGATTAAGTTCATGTTGCCTTAGCTTGTCTCATCTCCCTGAAATCTTTTGACAAAGCATTGTCTTCATAAGTCCTTGCTCCATTATTTTCCTTAAGAGTTCAATTTCGTAAATATTTATGTCCTACCAAGGAATAAAGGAAACTTCATATATGTGCACTTTAGGTTGCAGTAACATGACATGGATGTGAAGAGTTAAATTTTATTGTAATTTCTCTGGCATTGCATGAATGAATTGAGATGTAATGCAGATGAAATTGGACAGATACTGAAGGAGATTTTTAGCATAGATTTTAATACACTATTAAATGTTCGTACAAATAGTACATGTTAATATCTAAAATAAACAGATTTTTTGTTATGACCCATCATGTACATCAATGCGCAGTTCCAATATATATCACTCCATGGCCTGCCAGATCAGTCTGCACTCCCCCATACTGGATGTACTGTACCATACCGATATGGAATCAAGACTCATTATGGGGATGTACCAAGTTTTGGTACACCGAACCGATCCCTATAACAGGCATACCAACACTACCAGCATGGTACCATGGTGCCTGTATGGGTCTAGTACTGAGATGATGAACCTTGTATCATTCTCATCCTAAGTTTATATTTAATTCAATATTCATATCTCCAAAATGCATCACTGTTTAACCTGTAGATTCCATACCATATGAATGGTAAGTACAATTGCTAGATGTAACATTTGGTTCTCCTAATATAGCTGTTATGTGGTAAGTATGTGATCCTTCATCTGGCACAATATGATTTATATACCATGTACTTGTCGTTGGACCAAGAAGAATGAAATGTGTAGTGCTTGCAGTTTTTGGAATGTGGATGCCTTAAAACATCTTATGTTACAGATAGTACGGTGAGACATGCTAACTTTAAGGCCAAGGTGTCTGACTTTTCTCTGGTCAATCTAGCAATGTAGCAACCACTTTCATCCGAAGCTCTTGAGTATAAAATACATTAATTATCTCAGCTTCTTTCCTAAGGATTTATTCACATTTGAGATTGTTGCTGATCTCTCTTGGCTTTATACACCAAATCTTACCTTTGAGCATTTCTAATACATATCTATGGAATCTTACCTACACTTTCAGCATCCTATTGCCAATTATATCTGAGTATGATGCTTGATAGCTCGCTTTAGAAAATAGATCGCTTTACATGCATGTGGTTAAAATAGGATTTTGATTGTTAACTGATTATTGTAATTTAGTTAAAATAACACCATATTTTCTACAATATTTCATGTTTTGAAGGGTGTGAAATGTGTTAACGTTAACTACTGTATTTTGTTAATCTCATTATAGAGCTTTAGTTGGATGTTTCATCTCTTTTCTTTCAGCATTGAGATCTACAAACATAACAAAGAAGAAAGAATTGCAAGAACTTGGGGAACAACTGCTGAAGGCTTGCCATATGTTAAGGAAGCTATAGAAGATGCTGGAAACTGGCTAATTGGAGGAGATTTGGAAGTTATAGAGCCAATCAAGTACAATGATGGTCTTGATCGCTATCGTCTGTCGCCTTCTCAACTCCGTGAAGAATTTTTGAGACGCAATGCTGATGCTGTATTTGCTTTCCAGCTTCGAAATCCTGTGCACAATGGGCATGCTTTACTCATGACAGACACACGTAGGCGTCTTCTAGAAATGGGCTACAAGAACCCAATTTTGTTACTTCATCCCCTGGGGGGCTTCACCAAAGCAGATGATGTACCACTTAGTTGGAGAATGAAGCAACATGAAAAGGTCCTCACGTTAAACTATCGGATATATCTTACAGCAATAGCAATATGCAGCAGCAAACTCTTGTTATCCATTTCATCCCTGCATCAAATTTGATGTTTGTATGGTTGACCGAATTTTGTCATCCCAATAACATGAAGTTGAGACTGCTTAAATCTCTTTCTTCTTCCTTTCTTTTAAAAGAAAACTAGAAGATCATATGGATGCTTATAAGTGGTCCATGAGTGCTAAAAATTCTTTTTCACTTCCCCTGGTTCTTTACAGGTTCTTGAGGAGGGTGTTCTTGACCCAGAGACAACAGTAGTTGCAATCTTCCCCTCTCCCATGCATTATGCTGGTCCAACTGAGGTGCAGTGGCATGCAAAGTCTCGGGTAAATGCTGGTGCGAACTTCTATATCGTGGGTAGAGACCCAGCTGGCATGAAGCACCCCAAAGAAGACAGGGACCTTTATGATCCTGATCATGGAAAGAAAGTTCTGAGTATGGCTCCAGGACTTGAGAAGCTTAACATCCTACCATTCAAGGTATGCTGGCCGACCCTTTGAAATTTTCAAGCCTAATGAAGACTAGAAATTCAGACGTGCTTAGCATCTGGCACGTGCCTTCGCATGTGATGTTTTGCTTCGCGAGTATGAAAATTAGAATTGGACGTGGAAGGTGGCATACCTCAGTGGTTTATATGCAAATTTTTTTTTCAGCTGGGTACGCATCCAATTCTGATTCTCAAGGGCTGGTTAGGGGATGGGGTGGGGTGCGAGAGAGAGCCAGCCTTGTAGTTCATATGGTAGTATATATTAATAAAATTGGAGTCCTGATTTTCTCAAGTTTACAAATTTGCAAATCGTCCTATCCGATTCTCGATTTCTGATGAAACTTGTTAGCTATTACAAGTTACCAACATCCTCTTATATTTGTTTCTTTTCCCATAAGTTATTTAGGTAGCATGGTTTAAGCCAATGGCATAATTTAGCTGCTATCCCATTATAACATCGGTTCTATTATGGTAATATCAGCTGCTGCCATATTCCATTTTCATTGTTTGTCTTGCTAAAATATTTTTTTTGAATCAATAAGTTCAAATAATAATATTTTAATCTCCAGTAACATCATGAAATGGCACTTTATCTCACCATCATTATCCATTACTTCCTGTTATAATGGCTAATAACAACCATTATAACAGCCATTACTTTGTTCTCCAAAAAATCCTGTCCAGGGCTGAGCTGGGTTGATCATGGTCATTGTTACCTTATAATGATACCTAACGATTTTAAAAGAGCTTTACCATTATGGGACATCAGCATTACTGAAATCTCGTCAAGTATATACGAGTTTCCATTTTGATTGACTTATCTGTCAGAAGCATTCATAACCTCAGCATTATACTTTACGTTCTCTGCTGTAACATTATATTTCATATATTGGGGCTCGGCGTGGTTTATTATTATTTATTTTTGGATGAGTAGGTTGCTGCATATGACATAAAGAAGCAGAAAATGGATTCTTTGATCCTTCTAGGCCTAAAGATTTTCTATTCATCTCTGGCACGAAGGTAACTTAGTTTACCATTCACATGTGATAAATCACAGTTTGTTTGAAGTGATACTGAAACAATTTGTTTGGGACATACAGATGCGATTTCTTGCACAAAACAGAGAGGATCCACCAGATGGCTTCATGTGTCCTGGTGGATGGAAAGTATTGGTGGAATACTACGAAACACTGCTGGAAGCTCTATCAAATTGAACCGTCTAATACTTTCCTGGAACAATTAATTCTATGATATTGTGAACAGTATTTTCAATCTGTGCGCAGCAAGCTCCATGTGGTGTGAACAATACGTTTGATCTGTGTGAAACAAATTCCATATACATTGCTTGTTTTAGACCAAGTTGGTATTGCTTGTTTTAGACCAAGTTGGTTTGGTTAGATTTGTATGGAACTAAATTATTTGTGAGATATATGTGTTTATAATTGCTTGCGTCAAAATGTTAATTGTGATGAGAAAGAACAATGACAGGAGTATCATAATGATTAAAGTGGTAGAACTTATTATTTTTACAAGAGTAGAACATTTTATGATCATAAAAGATGTCCTGGATAAGAGCAACCAGAGATCATGCCTTCATGTGGCCTTTGTAGGCTCTCGTGGTATGGATTGTTTTATGGCTTTAAAGGTTAACGGATCTGACAACTATACATCTCTAGCAGGAAGAAAGGCGGTGCCCGTCGGTGACATGCTCGTTATATGCATTTAACAATATCGTAATCCCGACAACACAAAGGATTAGGGCATAAAACTCAATATCAAAGACTGGAAATGAAGGGATCAACCATGTCAAACACTTAACAAAACACCTAAGATTAGATACTTGGGAGATTCAGTTTCATAGGTATTAAAAATTGTTACCATGAATTAGGATTGTCGCTATTGAGAGTATACCATTATTCCACAAAAAGACTTCAAGGTCTTGCCCATGCTAGAGAATGTGCAATAGTTTGCACGGGTATGGTAGAGTTCCCGGTTCTACAAATGCATTCGTTTATGCAAAGTTCCTTCTTGATATGAACCATTATTTGAAGCAAAAAAGGATTTTTATATAATTTGTGATTTTAAAGAACAAGCGTGTTTCGATTTGGTATGCTTCTTCAAACAAGCTGTCATGACTTTAAAACTGACACTTGCAACCTCCCAAATAACATTTGTTACTTTCTTGATCTAACCATCTTGATGTTCTACTAAGGTCCATATATGAAATTTCTTTGTAAGGGTTTTAATATGCCAAATTCAACTGGTCGGTATGGTTTCAATATTGGATCCAACCGACTCCATCAGGCTCTAATTTTGCGTTGTGTTTCTATTCAAGTAATCCGGACAGAATGGTTTACAGAGATATCCTCATCTATGAATCACTTAATGGCTGATGCAAGAGGGACTTCGTTTGATAGACTTTAATAGCTCAGCCACTGCCATTACCAAAGAAAAAAAGGTTAAATCTCTTTGCAGACCTAATGAGAATCAATTCCCTACATTCATGGTCCATACGGTTCCACCAATTCTTTCCTTTGTCTTTGACATTTTAATGTGCGCAATAGAAACAAAATATATAGTGGAAACATTTCCTTTGGGGAATAACACAAGAAACCCACATGCCCTTTATTCATACCCCATTGGTGACCCAACACAGCGAAACATCTACATGCTTTAGATCTTTCTTTTTTACCATTCCAATAAAAGAGTGCATGCATGAGATCACCTCCTTCTCTTCTCCCCTCTATTCTTAGTTCGCATTACCTCTTAATCCCACATCCACCATGTTTCACTTTATGTAGCGAAATATATATGGAACATTCCCTCTCCACATTGGACAACCAACAAAAAAGCCTTCCTTTTTAGCTTAATAGAGGGGAACTGGGGAGTGAGCTTTGAAAAGTGCAGCAATAGGATCGCAGTTTCAACATATAGAAATAGTTGTGTACTATGTACTTCGTCTTTTCACCTCACTCCTATATATATTAGAAGGGGCCCTCCCTCTGAGCTCACACCAAGAGAGAATAGGCTCTCCCCCACACTGTTTTTACCTTTTGGACTTTGCTCCACTGTAGTTTACGTAAGAGAGAGAAAGAGAGATATATAAGAAGAAAGGTACAACAGTCTTAGGTGCTCATAGGTCAAGTCATTTTGTTTGGCTTCTCTACTCGGGAGGGTTAAAAAACTCACAGAGCCTGGAACGCAACTCCTCCATTACGACAAGGGAGATGGCGTAAGGGAGGGACGCAGACACAGAGAGAGAGAGAGAGAGAGAGTGAGTTTACAATAAAGTTGGATATGTAGGTTTGTTCACTCTCGCTCTGTTATTTCTTCTTTCTGAACATGAAGAGCAAAAGGAGAGAACGGATCGAAGAAGGCCCCTCGTTTAACTGTAATGCATGTTCCACACACACACACACACACACACACACACACAGAGAGAGAGAGAGAGAGTCAGGAGGGGTAGGGGGGGGTTGGAGGTTCGTTGG
>KE505007.1:573871-586140 GCA_000441515.1 Elaeis oleifera | reverse complement strand
CTCCTCCTCTCTCTCTCTCTCTCTCTCTCTCTCGCTCTCTCTCTCTCTGTACATCTTTGTCCGGTATAAAGTATAACCCAACTACAATATAAAGCCTAAGCATGAGGTGTAAAGGAGAACTTTCTCAAAAACAAGGGAAAGAGGCGGGGGAGGGTGTGGGAGAAAGGGGAGAGAGGCAGAGCAGAAGAGGTTCACGTGAGATTTGAGAAGACGGGGAGAGACAGTTCGGTGCAACTGTGTAAGAGCCTACGAGGAGACTGCACGCTTCTTGGCTCCCACATCCCTTCTCTCTCCTCACTCTCTTCTTTCTAAATCTCTTTTGCATGGTACTGATATGGCATGTGGTCTCTGCTGCATGTGCCAGTGGCCAGACGTGGTAAAAAATAATAATAATCAAAGACGAGCGAGTTTGGAAGAGAGCCTGCAGCAAAGATTACTTCCCACCTCACGCTACCCTCTCCCTTGCTATCCCATTCAAAACCGTACCCAGTCACTTGCTCGGCCTTGCATAGCCTCCCAATCCCCATCATATCTTCATCATCACAGCTTTCAATCCGAGGTCCTTTCAGTCGTGCCCTCTTGGATCAAGGTACCACTCCATATGTCATGTCAGACCATGTGACAAGAATTTTCTTCTCACCTCAAACCTTTGGCAAAAGAAAGGAGATACTAATTTGTGAGAGTTTAGTACATCTGGCTCCTTTTTTTCTTTGTTTTCCTTTTTTTTTTTCTTTTTTTTTTGTTAGATGGGTACATCTGCTTTTGCATTAGAGCTCTGTCTACGTGCCCATTTTTCCTCACTTCATGGCACCCGTAATGCACATTTTTCAATGATATACTTCTTATGAGTCATTGATTCAGACGAGTGTCATTAACTGACATGGCAAAGTTGGCTTAGGTGTAAATTAAGATGAGTTTTTATCTTAGTGTTTCATCAATTCTAGCTACGATGGGTTGCTCAAAAATTATTAACAAATTAAAATAATTGAACTAAATCTATAAATAAAATAATAAATATAATATTCTAGAATTTCGAACTTAAAAGGCTGATGTTCCAAGGATGTCTTGTGACTGCGAGCTTTACCATCTATGCTTAACCATCTGATCTAATCATAAGATTGCTATGAGGTCAGGTTAAACTATGTTCTAGCTTGAGCTATTTCTGTCTCAAATTGATTTTAGGTCTATAATATTATATATGTTAAGTCTTTGAGAAATTCTGACTTCCTTGATATTCACATAAAAATAGTCTACATTATACAAATCCAGATCCAACCCAATCTTTTGGATCATTGAGCAAGCTAGTCCTAATTTTCTGATTGATTTTCATCGCATCACTCAAGCTACGTAATTTTGGAAGATACATACCAAACCTATTAAGGTTGGTGTCTCCCTTGATATTTATATGCAACCCATGGGCTTGAATTTCAAGTTTGAGTGGGTTTACAGTAAATTATACATGGGCTAGCTGATACCTCTTTCTAATTTAGCAATAAAGTCAGTTAAATATTTTGACCTTAGATTGTATATTCTTACTAAGATGGGACTCAATTTGTGACAATCAAAAAATGCATTGAAAAGAGCAATGTGATATGCATGCCAAATTGTCAAATGTGCCCTCTACCTTAAATTATACTCAAATGATAGTGAAGAATTTGCAGAAAGAGTATCATGCAAGCATTAGATCATATGCATAATATCATTAAAAAAAAAATTACAGATCAAATCCACTTCCATTAATATCTCAAAAGAGGGATCACTTTACTTCTTTTACTTAATTACTTACAAGAAATATAATTTAGACTAAACTGGACCTCATTTTAGGGGTTGATTCACCTATGTCAAAATGAATATACACGATGACAAACATCAAAGGTATGATAAGATTCAAGAATTTTTTTTCTCCCACAAAAAAAATATTGATATAGAAAAAATTTCATTGTGTAGCTTCCAGATGACCGTTGATGAGATAAGTCCAGCGCATTCTGGCAACTCTACAATTCCCCATGAGACGAGACGCCTCCACCGAGGGGTTACCTCCCAAGCTCGAACCTCTCATCGAGCGAGCGGGCCCCACCCGACCTCCTCCTCCTGTGCCTGACGGCGTCAGGGACGGGAATGACGTCAAAGCCCCAAGCCGCGGGATCCTCCGTCAGTGATCCAGAACCGTGCGAACGATACTGACGTCATCATCACGGAAGACTCGGCTGTCGCGTCCAGAATCTTTAGGTTTTTTTTGTCTTGAAAATTTTCGTTGTTGCTGTCCGATTTCTTCTGCCAACGTGTCGTTTACTGCCGCAGCGAAAGTATTTGCTCAGCCGGACGGGTCAACGTCGGGATTCTCTGACTCTGGCTCTGACTTCCCCATAGTCTGACCTCCCTTCAGAACGTTGACTGCTGGGTCCACAACCCCTCTCTCTCTCTTCTTCTCGCATGAGAGAGAGAGGGGGATCGATGCTTGTGTTGTTCCATCTATGTGATGGGCCAACTGCGCTGGGACCAAGAGAAGAAGAGATGATTCCAACTGTTTTTTTTTAAAATTTGTTAGCTTTTTGATTTCCCTCATTCCCTTAGTTATATGTAAAAAGTGGCCATGTCTTGTTGCATGCATGGTATCTTGTTTTGGTTTGAAAACAAGAACGGTTGCATTGTGTTGTAACCGTCAACATAATGTCTTAGATGACCTTGTTTATCTAGGAGTGCAGGCATGGATGGCTGCATGTGCCATTAATTTGGGTAGGGACCAGTACGAGTACCAATAATTTTCGTGATTGGCGATCAAGGTTTCTTCTTCTTCTTTTTTTTAATAGAATTCAAGAAATAAATTAAAAAAAAAACAAAACGAAGAGATATATTACTGCTTTCCTCTTCTTATTATGTCCATTGTTCGAAGTTTTTATCTTGGAGATGATGAATAATGATCACCAAAATATGACTACAGATAATATGTCTGCCACTCTTGATCTCTTTATTTTCATTGTGTACACTGGTTTTCTTTCATTTCAAAATATTTACAGATGTCTTGTTTTGCTAATCTTGTTTCACGAGCATCCTTGCAAGAGACAGATGAACTTGTAGTGGATGTTCTGAGAGTTTGCTTTATAAATTAGTGTAACTATATGAATTTATCTTTAAAGATCAAAAATTGTCTAGAAAAGATAAGAGATGTCGAGGTGTGTATGTGGTTTGTCAACTTGGATTACATATGGAGTTTTGTTTATCAGGTGGAACTTTTCTCACCATTTTGCTCAATAAAAGTTAGAGTAGAGCTTAGATCCTATAATGACTTATCAAAAAAGCAGAATTTGAATTTGATCTGTGACAATATATACGTCAAACTGTAATTGTAGAAAAATATAGGTACCACGCTCCGATTCGTGATCATGGACCAGAGATCATGGTAACTGCCGCACACTCAAAGAAAACTTTCCTCACAAGCATGCAAGATATCTCATCACGATATCAATGCACCACGATGGAATAAATTTAATAATTATTATTAATTTTAATTCAAACAACTAAATCAAATATCTTACATCAAATAAAGTTTCACTAAAAATAACATAAAAAATAGATCTAAGTTCAACGAAATTGATAGTGTCAAATCTCGTCTCTAAAAACTCTCTCCCAAAATTAATATCCACACTCGTAATTAATTATCTAAATCTGAAAATAAAGAGAGAGATGATGAGCTTGAAAGTCCAGTAAATAATGAATATCTCAACTAGATATTTCAGATATTATCATAAATATGATGTTCGAAAATAAATACCATGAATAAATATAAGAACATATTTCATGCACACTTAAATAAGTCAAATATTTTTAATATTCATATTTATGTATAATTATAAATTTGATTCGAAATAAATATATATAACTTAACAATTTTTGATTATGACCAACGTTTAACCTCATTGACGGGATTCACTGAATACCAATGTATAATCTTCATTGATAGGGTCCACTAAATACCAACACATAATCTTCACTGACAGAGTCTACTAAATACCAGCGCACAACCTCCATTGACAGAGTCTACTGAGTACCAATGTATAATTTTTATTAGTGAGGCCCATTGATTATCAACGTATAATCTCCATTGATTGGGTCTATTAAAATATAGTTAAACTGAAAGCATAAATCCGATATGTTTCAAAGTACTTTTGTAATATAACATATCATTATTCACTGAACATATGCATAATTAATAAATCATGATATTTCAGAAATCTTAATTTTCAAATCACTTACCATTCAAAATATAATTTCATAAATCATTCATAATTCAAATAATAATTATTATTTTAAATATATTATAAAATATCTCGAGAAGATGGTTCATTACTTACCTCTGCAGAATATTGAACTGACAGATTCAATCAAATCTTAAAAACATCCTTCAGAATCTATTATTCAAAATTATATCCTTATATTAATTCTAATTCATAGTTAAATCAAAATAAAATTTTCAAATCAGAGCTCTCCATCGGAATCAACTCAGTCTTAAAGAAATAGATCGGTTCATAAATCATATAGAGAGAGAATATCAGAGGAGAGAGAAATCAACAAGATGAAACAGGACTAATCAAGCGACACTGTCCGATAATCTGATCGATTGAATCAAGATGATCTAATTAAGTCATGATTGAATTAGTGTATAGATGGTCTAATAAAAATCATAGATCAATGATCAAATCTAGAGGTACCTAATCTAATCAAGGTGGGTGTGGCACACTATCCGATAACTATGGACCAGACTCTCTTTGTTGGGATCGAATTAAAATCATTAAAAAAAAATCTTTTCATTAACTAATCTTAAAGAGATGACTTTTAGAGAGAAAAATTTATAAGAGAGAAAAATTTCATAGAGAAAATAATATTAGAGAGAGAAAATAGAGAGAGAAAATAAAATTTTTAGAGAGAGAAAGATGGAATTCAAATTTAGAACAGAAAAAGAGAAGAGAGAAGCTCTTTCTCTTCTTTTCTTCTTTTTTTCTTTCTTTCTTTTTTTTTCTTCACGAGAGCAGAGGACTTGTGCCCTCTTTTTCTTCCTCTTTCTTAACGGAATAGGAGACTCATGTTTCCTCCATTCCTTCTTCGGATAAAGGTGCTCTCGCCAGCTAACAACACCTGTGGCCGAAAGGGTAGGCCATGGCGGTGACCATCATTACAAAAAATAAAGTATTAGCGATGGCTTTTAGCCACGACGAATGTGCTGTCGCTAATACTAAGCTTTACCGACCGAACGTTACGATGAAAAATTTTTCATCACTAAAGATTGATAAATTATTAGCGATGGCTTAAATTCTTATTAGCGATGGCAAAATCATCGTTATAATTAAATTTTAAAATATCTATTAGCGATGACTTTAGCGACGAAAGCTAGCCGTCATTAATAATGTGCCCTAAAAACACCCCCTCTTCCTCACCGCCTCCCCTCTTCCCTCAGCCTTCAGTCCTCCTTCTCCCTTGCTGCACCGTCAGAGCCCTCGACCTCCTACCCCAACCCTATGCCGCCATCTCTACCTTTCAATTGAACGTCCCCTCGTCGGATCGCATGTTTTTGAGCCCTCCCCTTGCCCGATCGCCCTTCACCTCTCCTCTTCCCCCACCTCCGGTCCTCCTCCTCTCCCATTGTGCCATTAGAGCCCCCGACCTCCTCCCCCAGCCCCCATATTATCGTCTCCACCTTCGATTCGGTATCCCTCATCGGATCGCATGTTTTCGAGCCCTCCTCTTGCCAGATTGCCTCCTTTTGTCGAATCGGGACTCGCTGCCTTCCCTTCGCCAGACTGCCTCTCCCTTTGCTGGATCGAGCCCTGCACCGCCTCACCCTTCTCCTCCCACCCCTTCCCTTGTCGAACCGAACCCGCAGTCGCCGCCCCTTCGGACACCAACCGTCGGAACGCCACGCCGCTGACCCACCATCGGACCTGCTGCCGACCCACCGTCGGACTTGCACCATCGTTGGGGCCACCAAGTGATTTTTAGCAATGGCGACGGTGACGATTCCATCACCGTCACCACAATCTGTTTCTATTTTTTAAATTTTTAATATTTAAAATTATATTTATCTAATTAATTTTAAATTTAAATATTATTAATTTAATAATATTATTAATAATATCATTTAAATTAATATTATTCTCAGAAGGTGGAACTACTTTGGAAAGCTTTTCGACGAAAGTAGTCTTATTACCTTCGATGGTGGAGATTCGAGATCGGACCACCGCAGGATTAGTTCTAGCCTACTCATCTACTCTGATGGCAGTTGGAGCAGCTTAATAATTGGACTCTAGGCCCTAGGCCTGGTCCGAAGTTAGAAAAAAGTTTTTGAATCGGACTCAAGGAGGGGTGTGGCCTAGTCCACCCCAATCCGTTTCCAATCCTATTTGCAATCCCATTCGGTACTTTGAAACCTTCAGGATGAAATTTGCCTAAATGTCATGCTGATGTACTCACACGACCTAGCCATCTGGCACGCTCCAAGTTTGCATGTGCGGGATACGCATCCCGACTGTCTTCATTTGCAATGATATCTTTACTTAGAAATTTGATATTTAAAATTTAAAAATATGACATTGTATATAATAATAGATCCATCTTTTGATTAATGTATATATTCTACGGTATCCTTACATTTATATATTTTTATACAGATCAAAGAATTATGTACATTAATTAATTGATTGTTCAGTTTGGACAGTTTGAGAATTATAATTAATTCTATAGATAATTACAGTAATCAAACGATATGTTGAGGGTTCGAAAAAAATTTCAAATAGTATTTTTTTTAGTTTTCTCATACATCTTTAACCATGTGGGAAGAACTAAGAAAAATACTATTGAAATTTCTTTCAGCCCCTATTGCGTATCGTTTGATTACTGTAATTGACCTATAAAATTAATGTAATTCTTGAATGGAATAGGACCTTCTATACCTATTAGTTGATGATAGGATACATTTATTATATAAGCCATTTTAAATGATAAAATATTTGATAAGCATTTATTTTATATTTGTATATGCAGAATCCTTAGATAGTGTGCCATAGATCGTAGTGTTGAAAAATATGTCTTAAAGCCAATCATCTAGTTTGTAGATGATTGTGCTCCGTACATATATATGAATTATAAATTAATAAATATTATTTGATAAATTTATCATAAAAATATATCTTCTTAAATAGAACTCATATGTTATGATGAAGTCCTTAGAGCTACTTCCAAAATGATAAAAGAGGATTTATCGTGTGGTTCTTAAATTTTGCTCACGATCAAATGATACAATTGTTACAAGAACGATAATTATATCGAGTGTAGGTTGTTGTGTGCCATATTAGTTGGTTGTTCTCTTAACCAAGGCGTGTAGTGATATGGATATGGTATATGGGTGAAATATAGGAGTATATTTTACTGTGTGACCACCTTCAGAGTACTTTTCTGTCAAGAGTTGCTCTGATGGGATATGGATATAAGTGTCCCTCTAATCTGAGGCTACCTCAGTGACTTACAAGCAACTCACTGTGCTTTGGTGCCAGACTATCTAAATTTTAATTCTCGTAATAAAAAATTTTTAGGAACAGTCAAGTACTTGTGAAGTCTGAGTACGAGTCAAAATGAGATTGACCATTTAAGTAAATTAAAGATGATGTATCACTGTATTTAATTCAGTAAAACTCTAACCAGAATAGTCCTAGTGAGGAGTGATAGAATTTTTGAGGTTGAGACACAATGTACACCACTCATTCTGGGTTGATAGTTTAACCCTAAGTCGTCCTTAAGTATTGAGAGTCAAAGGGATGAATTATACAGTAACCATATCCACGTAGGTTCTAGAGTATTGCTGGATATACATTCGGCTTATCCGGATGTTGGATCTTATTGCTAGATGGTTACATCAATTGGTATAAAAATTATTCTTGTGCTATTGGCTTAGGTTCAAACCTATGGGATCACATATATAGAAGTCCCTGTCTAATTAATCTTGTGCAAAGATTGTAATAAATTATTACTAATAGTTGATAAATTAGAAGAATAATTAGTTAATAATTTGATTATTATTGGCTTAATTTGATTGAGCAATGAGAATCGGATCAGATCTAATTGAATTGGATTCAGTTAGGTTGTTTAAATTGATTGGATGCAGCCCTATTGGATAATAGGGGTTGTTCTAATTGATCTTAGACATGCAAATCAAATTTTGGGTTGAATAGGATTTAGTTTAATTTGATTTAGATTTGATTGGATCAAACCTTATTGGATAATATGATTGATAGTCAAGCCCTATTATCAAGAAGCTTTCTTGATATCCATTAAGATGAGAAGAATTAATCCCTGGATTGATGGGGTCTTAATCTAACTAATCCTCTAATTAGATTGGGGCCTAATTGGTTTCAGGACCTAATTAGTTAGTTTGTTATAACTAATTTCTAAGTTAGATAGGATTGGGTCCAAAAATTAGTTAGAGTTGGAACAAGATTCTTGAGCTCTATTTGGAATAGGACTGAACCAACCCACCACCCATCTATTTAAGTGATTCTCACGCCCCACCTCTTCCTAACATGGAATAACCCATGCCCATCCAAGAAGTGCCATGCCCCATGTTTCTTTTGTGAGATAAAGAGGGTGTCCCTTCTCTTCATGTCGTCTAAAAGAGAGGTGGGGGTGTCCAAGAGTTGGATGCCCCAAATCCCACATGCCCAAGCATCTTCTCCAACCCCTTTGGAAGGGATTTTATAAGAGTTTGATTATTGATTTTTAGGCATCAAAGAGAAGCTCCTCTATTGATTTTACAGTAAAAATTGGAGAAGAAAGATTCTTCCCAATGAGAGAAAGAGAAGGAAGAAGAAAGGTCTTCTTTCTTGTGCGCAGCCTTGGAGAAGGAGTTCTTCTCTCAGATTTTTTTTAATTTTTTAGTATAAAATCAGATTAGATCTGATTTTTATATAAAAATTTAGAGAAAAATATCAAAAAAATCTGGTTGGATGTTTGGAACTTCCTATGGGTCTAGATCAAGAAGAAAAAAGAAGAAAAAAAGCGAAGAACAGTTCTTCTCTTGGATCTTTCTTTAGATTCTTATAGACCTTAGATTTTTATGTTATTTCTGTATGAGAAATTAGATTAGATCTGATTGCATCATAAAAAATCAGAGAAAAAATTTTTTTGTTAAAGGTGTGAAAGGAAGAGAGAAAGATTATCTCTTGTGCGTGAGAGAATTGAGAAGAAAAAGTTCTTCTCTTGATCTCTATTATAGAAATTTGATGCATGGATCTAAGAAAAAAAAAGAGAAGATCTTCTTGTTCTTCATCTTCTTCATGTTCTTTTTAGATCAACCAAAGTATGATGTCTTCACGAGCTAGCACTCTCAGAGAGATCGATCATTACAAGGGCTTTGTGTGGATATCTGTAGAGGTCGGGTACAGAGTTTTGAACTCGATTCATATTTAGATATGATCTAAATATAATATAGATATGATCTATATTTATTGAATTTTAGATTTTAAATTTACATACATGCATATTAGTTCATGTCATAGATCTTATATGATAGTTTTAGATTGGATCTATACTTACATTATCGATTAAATTATTTAATCTATGTATGTTCTGCTGTAAATTTTAAAATACATGCACAAAATCACCACGCTTGTATTCAACTGGTATCAGAGTGAATGTTCATTATGATATGAATATATATGCATGTAAAGTTGAAATTCAGATTTAGTAATGCATGGGATGTGTTATGATCTGATTTTAGATATGATCTAATATAAAAATCAGATCTGATAGAATTTAGATTAGATCTAAATTTTTGCATATATGATATATGAGTAGATTAGATAATCCGATAAGCAAGTACTTGGATTAGGTTGATCACTAGGCCATCTAGTTATAAGAGCAAAAAAGATTTAAAGACCCTCTCTCCCTATTCGATAGGGTGCTTTTATAGCATATAGGGGTGCTATGTGATTTAATCCCATGAAGAAGAATGCGAAAGAAAGAACTTACTTTTCTGTAAAATCTTAGATGTTAAAATTTTAGGATTTATCGTATGCGATACAAAATATGAGTTGTATAAAAAATAGAACATCTAATCTATATGATTAAAATTATTTTAATCATAAAAATAAAATTTGAAATCATAAAAAGTTTAGATATGATCTAAAGTTCATTATGATTGATTTTATTCTAATTTATGCGAGAATTTTCAGATCTAAAACTATGTAATACCTGTTGGCACGCCAACTAGACCGACTTAGTTTTGAACTGTGTCGACCCAATCTCCTGATTTAATTAGCTCAGTGCTGACTGATCTGAGTCAGTTGTCTTAGACCGAACAATAATAGTTACTGTTTATGATCAGTTAGTCGATCAAGTATCAGACTTAGTCGACCCATTGAAGTGATCCAACTTAGTTCAAGAGTGAGCCGACTTAGTTTTAGAATAAAAATTTTGCATAAAATATTATAAATTATTTATAAAATTGAAATGATTTTAATTAATAATCTTAACTCATGTTAATGCTATACTCAATTAAGAATTAAAAATATATTTTAGATCTAAATTATGATTAAAGATCTAATGACATTGAATAAAATATGGGCTATTGGTTTGCTCAAATCAGATCTTTTAATTGGATTAGACCTAAGGTTAGAATCAAAGACTTAATGGACTAAAAAAAGTAGTAGATCAAATCTAAACAATAGTTGATTTAGATTAGGTCAAGGATACTCTAGATCAAATACAATAGTTATAGAAGGTCGAGTCCATGTCTTTGATTAAATTAAATGGACCTTGATTGAGGCTCAATGGTTGAACTCGAGTTATTAGACTGATTAGATCACTAAATGACTCGAGTTGACCCATATCGTTAAGGTTAATTAGTATGACTGATTTAGATATCCTAGACTGACTTATCTTTAGTCTTTCTCATAACTTGATGAAATCAATGAGAGGATTTATGACTTGTCGGTTGAACCAGCTAGTCTCTAGTTTTTTACATGACTTGGTGTGAAGTGAGTGGAGGATTTATGACCTGCAGGTCAACTAATTATTTTAAATATATTAATCAAATTTTTTAAATTATTAGATTTATAAAATAAGCTAATTATGGGATAACTAGATCATAACCTCCTATTAAGGTACGTGATAATGTGTCCAATATTCTAAATAGGTATTGGAGGTGCCACATGCCTGGTATCTATTGGGTATTAAAATTATCATTCATCATATGACCATCTTATTGTGTCCTTCAGATAATAGTCAGATTGACCGAGCCACACTTGGGCCTGGGCATTTGTTTGCTAGATGTACTTGATGTAGTCATATTAATGATTAGACCTAATCGGATGTTTTAGTAGAGACGCCACATGCCTGCTGAAGAGATACCTAGGCTAAAATCTGATTATTAGAAATTATTTAAAAAATAATTAGTTAGGAACCTATCCATGGATGTATTAAGGTTGGTCGAGCCACACTCGAGTCCGAATGCAGTCTGTGTGGATTCTAGTACCTGCTAAAGAATTAAAGTAATTCCTCAGCTTGGAGGTAGAGGCTATCAATTCATATAAAATAATGAAAAAACTTTTAGACTAAAGTTCAAGTCTTTAGACTTAAAATAGTTCACATACTAATAGATCAATTATTCTCTTTTCAGAAATGGCTAAAAATTATTGCTCTGTTCACTGTTAGATAGTGACAACATTATCGGACTTAACTTTGATAGCTAGTATCAGAAGTTGAGTATAGTTTTGAACTAATTGATCAAGAAGTCTAAAGCTAACTCAAACAGGCCTAAAAGAGAATTCAGCAAATGGTTGCTGGTCAAAATAGTTATATGATTACTCCTTGAAATTTTCTATTGGTAATACTACTACTTGGGTATAGGATATCGATAGTATCAGTCATGTCTGTAAATAATTGTAAAAGATTTCAAGATAGTAGAAGATTTGAAAATGACAAGAAACTCCTGAATGTAAGAGATGGAAGTCTGTTCCAGTCTTAACATTCAGAATCGTCGAACTTATTTCAATCCTGAAGATATCATTTTAAGTGATTATCACTATTGTCCAATCTTATTGATAATGTCAATAAGAATGATTATTGTGATATCATTGTGAATGATACTACAATAATAAGTGGATAATTGAAAATGACATAAACTCAGTACTATGGCATGTTAGTGTAAAGTACACGTCTAACTAGTACCCTAAATTAGATAATATCACTGAAGCCTACTGTTGGTATAGTTACTAGTCATCTTT
>KE505007.1:521775-544196 GCA_000441515.1 Elaeis oleifera | reverse complement strand
CAATTCCATCCGAACTTCAATAATATTTTGCAGGTTCTTCTAGTGAACAGGTTTTGGTGACATCTCCCGAGTCCAGCCGTCAGATGATCTTCCGCCGGACCCTCATGTAATCAGGCCTCCCCAGCAGACAGCCTTCAAGTGAACCCCTGCGCCAGGCCGATTCCAGTCGAGCTTCACCAACAGGAATTCTCCAATAGAGCCTCCCCAGTGAAACGACTTCGGCCTACGCAGCGCCAACGTCTAAGATACCCGTCGGCAGCGGGTTCGTCAATAACTTCAGAAACGTCCGGACTTCCTTCAGACCGGGGATCACGTCCCTCCTCCAGACACCCCTACCGAGCTTCGCCCGACGAGCTCAGGCTCACTGACAGGCCACTATAACGGCCACAACGCCGCTCCACTTCCTGCAATGAATCCCACGCGGCTCCATCATGCTCTGGCAAGTCACGACAACGGATATCATTTTACTCTCCACAACAGGCCCACGCGGCAAGCTGTAACGATGTCCACGTCTCTACTCCACTATCCTCCGTAACAAACTCCTGAACGGCCCACTACCAGGCGGTTACAGGCGTCGCCATCAAGTCTGTTACGCCCTCTGTCTATAAATAGGCCCCCAGATACGTTATTCTCTAAGCTCTAGTCTCTATCTCAAACTCTGCTAAAATCTCCGTTCGAGCACTCCATTCTTGTTGAGGCAGAGAACTGACTTGAGCGTCGGAGGGTCTTGCCGGAGCAACTCCACCTCCGGTTTAGACTTCTTTTGCAGGTCCCGGCGGCGACCGCGGCACCCTCGACTCCATCATCTCCGACGCCGGTGGATTTTTGCAGCAACAAAAGCCATTGCTTCAATTAGTTATTATAATAGGCTATAGTGAAGTAGAGCCTGATAAGACACTTGGCAATTTCAACTGTAGTGGCATTAGCGATTCATAACATTAGTGGATTTGACAAGAGCAGCAATGATTTATTGAGATAACTTACAAAAACAAATCAAAAATTTGGAAATAAATTTTTGCTCACTACTCTAAGCATGAGAAGAGGATATTTATTGATAATAAGCTTTTAAGTAATTATCTTCTATTTGATACAAAAGATGGAGAGGAAGGATGAACGAGAAAAGAATAGATGGATCTTTCATCCATTCTCTCTTATGTTTGGTGAAATATGAAGAATGAATGAAAATGATTAATTTTTTTTGCAGTTTGATATAAGAGGAATCAAAGAAAGATAGATGATATTTGTATGATATTTTTACTAAATTATCATTAATAAATAATAATATTATTATTGATTTATAATACCAATTTATATTAAAGAAATAGAGCAACGCATAAACTTATAGTTTTTATAACTTATAACTTATAGTACTCTGTAAGTCAATCGCATAGATGATGCAATAAATTTATTTATTCTCCATACTGATGTACGTAACATTATTTGATAATAATGTGAGGTATTATATTTCATCATATACTGCATCTTTATTTCATCTGTGACTTAATTAAGATTATGATGAACCCCATACATTAGGGCAATGATTTTAAGATCATGATGATATCATATTAGTGAGATCTAGAACCTTGATAGCTTGTCTAAAATGTTCTCAATCATAGGATTATCGAGTTAGAGATCGATGATGTCGGTAAGACTGGTATATCCTATGTATGCTTGATGGAAAGGATGATTGATTTCATATCACTTGTATGGGGACATTAATACAAGGATGTAAGTACTCATTGGAGAATGAGTTCACTGAACTGATCCATAGAGAGGATATCTGATGGAGCCTTACTAGCATGTCAAAGGATGATTCTCCAATAGAAGTGGTATAAGTGATCCTTAGACCGAAGATTTTTTACCATGATCCTTGTGCATATGAATCTATACATTGGTTCATACCTTAGCATGACTCTCTAAGATATGTGTGGGATGCACTGGGTATGGTGAAGTATACATGGAGGTTGTGAGTAGTCAATAAAAAATTGGTCACTCATTATAAGAGGAGAGAATATCGTATGTGATCTCATAAGATGATGACTCAAGAAGTCTCTGATTAGAGTAGGATGAACATTAGAAAGTTTTTAATGGTTCATTAGTCGAGTCATTATCATCATATCGAAATATATGTGGATAGGTATTTAGGTTTGATGTGATTCCATATCCATGGTCTATCTGGGATGTTGTGTGATCAAAGGATTGAATTGCATCATAATTCACCATGGAAGAATATTTGGTATCCATCAAATTGCATATCTTTTGGATAGTTATGGCATATTGTTAGATGTCAATCTTGACTTGTAGGTTCTTATGAATTAAAGAGTTTAATTTGATAATTTCATTAGAAGAGTTCTAATTAATTGTAATACATGGGCTTAATATGTTTTGGATCTAATTGATTAGAAGAGTTCTAATTGGGCTAGATTGACATGAGCTTGGGTCTATTACTGGTTAGATGTGGAACTCAATGGGTCACACACAAAAATAATGGGTCATAGACTTTTGATTAAGCTTAAAAAGTCTTAATTCAATAAAGATTTAGTTGAAATCTTAACGGGTTTAGTTTAAGCATGCCAGCACATGATTAAATAACGAATCCTCGTCTATTTGGATTCCTAATTAGAATAGAAATTGATTGTGTCAAATGTTGGCACCTAACTAACTCCTCTAGCCTTTTATAAAAGTAGTCCAACTTGGAGCGGGACTCCTTGCACCATCTGGAGAACAACCCACGCCTCCTAGCGCCCTTTTACCCATGCGTGAAAGAGTTTCATGCTCTCTTGTTTGGTGTCAAAGTGGGAGGAGTCCAAGATAAGAAGGACTCCTCCATGCCCACTTATTCCTAGCATGAAAAGAGTTTCACGCTGCCCTGGTCCTCCATGCTAAAGAGGCCTCATGCCTCTTGGTTTAGGCATCCAAGTTGTTGGACGATTACGAGGGAATTAGACTCCTATCATGACTCCTTGTTGAGTCATGAGCTGGGCTGAAATCAGAACATTGAGTCTATAAACAGGGGGCCAAGATCCAAGGGTTGGATTATTACAAATTCTCCATGCCAAGAGAGGGAATAGGCTTAGAGAGAAAGAGAAAGAGAAGTTGCTGATTTCTTGAAAAAAAAAAATCAGCAAATCAGATTGGAGAGAGTTCTTGATCGAGGTTCGTGTGAACCACCATTAGATGGCGTATGCTTGGATGTCTAAAAAACCAATCAGCGATCAATTCAAATTTTTCTAAATGTATATCAATTCGTCTTCATCATTTACTTGTTGTTTGTTTCATGTTTGATTGTAATTATCCAGGTGATTTTGGGATTGAGATTTAGATCTTATGTAATCAAGTATCAATGCATGATTAAATTTAAATCTATTTTCGTTGCATATCCAAATCCTAACATATTCACTTTTTATCATCTTTCGTAGGCAGTTTGTATTCTATAGTACTCTCTAATAACCGAAGATGGAGGATCATCACTCAATGCAAATCCAAATTCCATCAAATACGGTGCTAGCTCGATTTTATATTTTCATATTTTATAATTATTTCGATCAGAGTCTTAATGGGAGACTCTATAAAGTGCTAACTGCTAAATAATTTTTATATAGTTAATCAATTGGCAAATATGACTAATACATATACTTGAGAAACTTTATAAGTATTATTTTAATGAAAATTCTTGGTGCAATGTCACAAATATTCTTTGAAAAGAAAATGACCCACATAAAGTGTCTCTCTCTAATATATAATTTTATTTAATGCAAATGTGCTAACTGCTAAACAATCTTTGTGCAGTTAATCAATGGACAAATATGAACAATTTATATGCTTAAAAATCTTTATAAATGTTAATTTAATCAGAGCCCTTAGTGCAAATGCCACAAATTTTTTTTGGAAAGACAATGACCCATATAAGGTTTCTCTCTAGTGTCCAATGAAATCAACTTAGCAAAATATCATCAGTTTTCGAAGGTCCAACTACTTTGATAGAATGAATTCTTTGATCATGAATACTCACTCGTCATAAAATATTCTACTTCAAAATTATAATGCATAATAAGCTCTCTTTGAGGAGATGATTGTATGCAATAATTTCGCAACGCTTCACAATCCTTCTAAAATATCATGTAGAAGATCTTGCAAATGTTAGTGAATGGACTACTTTAGTAGTTACTATCTAATGAAATTCATAAATCTCCAAATCAACAATCAACCAATATATCTATGAATCTATTTATTCAACTTAATGCACCAATAGCAAGCAATTAATAAAAATTAATATATTTAATCTCATGAAATATCAGATAAGGGAATCTTACAAATTTTAATAAATGAGCCACTTTATTGATAATCATCCATTGAAATCTACAATCTTTAAATTATGAATTAACCAATCATACCCATAAATGCATTCATTCATCTTGATGCACCAATGTCAAACAATCTGTCAAAATTTAATATGTCAATTCTCTTAAATACCAAAACAGAGGGATCCTATAAATCTCAATGAATAAGGCACTTTGATGGTCACCACATATAAAATCCACAACCCTCTTTTATTCAAATCAAATATGAGAGTACAAAATTTGTAATGACATATTTAAGAGTTTTTATGTAATTAAACTATATTGCATGAATCATAACATAACTATTAGATCATAATTATATAATAAACTTAAGGATAGGATTAAATAATAATCAAATTTTATCTCAGAGACTAAAAGTTACTTTCTTGAGCATTGTGATCAGAAATAAATTTTTTAGAATCTAAAATAAAATTTTTGAAGGATTATTATCAAATAGTAAATTTCATCGGAGGCTAAACAATAATACAGGGATCTCAACGTAATAAATTACATCACGGGGATCATAGCATAATTTTTTTGAAGCATTGAAATCAAATATTGTATTCCATAGGACTAAAATATAAAATTTTCATGTACCTATACAAGTGGATCGGATTCGGATTTTGAATTGAACATAAGACCCAAACCCGAAACCCGTTAGAGGTTTCCTTCTTCCTCACGATCATGCGGTGGAGAACGGGCAAAACCGGCACCCCTCCTCTCCGGTCCGATGGCCGGTGGGAAGCCTCGATAGGCCGACCGCCAGCCTCTGTCCGCCTAACTCCTTCGGCCGCCGGCTTCTGTCCGCCGCCCACCGTCGGTAGAGATGAGAGCCTACGGTTCCCAAATTTATTTATTTACTTTTGTTCTTTCAAAAGAGGATGGGAAGAAGGAGGAGAACTGGCACCCGCCACCACCGCCCGTCGAGATTGCCGCCACGCCGCGGTCACTGCAAGGGAGGAGGAGGTCACAGCAGCAGGAACCGCCGCCTCTCCCTTTCTTGTGTGTTTCTGTTTTGTTAGCTCTTTGGATCCGGCAGGAACCACCGGCCCCTCACCGCCGGCGCGCTTATCTCGGTGGCCGTCGGAACTTGATCCCACCACGCCGGCGGCTGATCCCATCATGCGGATGAGAAAAAGAAGAGAAGAGGGGACGGCCACAGGGAGATCCGTAGTACTTCTTCTCCCTTTATCTTTTTTGGTTGCTTGGATCTTTAGATCCGGATGGGAATCGCCGGTTCTTCACCGATGGCTGGTCTCGGTGGTGGCCGGAGCTTGATCCCACTGGAAATTGGTCCAGCTGGCGAGAAGAAAGGAGAAGAGGGCATGGCCACAAGAAAACCGTCCATCTTCCTTTCCTCTATTTATTTATTTCTTTTTTATTTGATTAACTAAATCATTACATTGATTTTTTTATTTTGATTCTGATTACCTATAAAATTCAAACTCTGATATCAATCGTTAAAAGTTTATTAAAATTTTTTAATAAAACTTAAATACAAAATCATTCAAAAAATCAAATAAAGGTCGATTATACTTTGAGATAGATCGCTGTATCAGAATCTTAGAAAAGAAGAAATCAATAATAATAGGATAGATCTTTTTCTTCATCTTTATTTTATATCTGTCTCCTCAATAAGGTAATTCGATTTTAAAAATATAGAGATCTTGATATTTTAAGATTTCTCTATCGATGGATATATATAAAAATGGAGTGAAAATTTTGTCGGGTTAATAATGCTAATAGATCTATCTATCACAGAGTCTATTAGATGAGTCAGATCTGCATCGAAATCTACTACATCATATGATTAAGATAATAAAATTTAAATAATATGATCATAGATACTTATGGACTCTTTCACTATTCATTCATATGATAATTTAGTTCATATTTTTTATAACAAATTAAATAAAAAATCGGCCAACGAAAGTTCCCTTTATGAGAATTTCCAACATATTGAACAGGGCAGCTAGCTAATAGCTTCAGTCTGTGATTTAACACTTTGAGGGAACCGGAACAGAGACTGGATGCTTGTAGTCAAGGATTAATTGAAAGAATTTTCAAGTTAACATCCAGTTGATTCTTATGCATTGTTTGATTCTTAGATTATTATCGACAGGTTCACCTAGATGCCTACTGGAGAACAAGCTGGTGGGAAAGAGCTTGAGATTCATTCATTCATTCGTTCATATGCCGATATATCCAGTGAAACCAAAAGGCTTTCAAGTAGAATTTTCTTTGCTTCTCTCTTGCAGGAGGACAGGAAAAATAGGTTTCATTGCTTATAGAAGTAAGATACATGTAATTAGCCTATAAACATATCCCTGTGCATAAAATCAAGAGGTGAACTATCTTTTCTCATCTCAACATCTAACTTGAATTGGGACAAGAATATTGTCAGCAACTAGTTGATGGCACAAAAATGAGAATTCCCATCCGAAAGGAAATGGAAGCACTTACAAACCAATGGGGGGCCAGATGGATGAGTGATACAAGTGCAGGTTTATTTTTGACACGAGAACTATAAAATTTCTGAGCTGGACAATTATTTAGTCACAATATACCATATTCAACCAACTATAGTTCCAGACAACGGCGTGATGGAAAAAATATGGATAATATGTAGGGTTGGTAAATACGATCTGACCGTCAATCCGATCTATATTCGATCCATCATAAATAGATTTGGATTTAGGCTAAACGAGTTTGGGTCATAAACGGATTGATCCGTTTAATCCGTTTAATAATTAGATTGGATATGAATTTTAGATATCTGACCTGTTTAATCCATTTAATTTTCAGGTTGGATTGAGTTAGATAACCCATTTAACCTATTTAACCTATTTCTGACCCATTTAGCTCGACTTGTTTAACCTGTTTAATCCATTTAAGATCCGTTTAACCTATTTAAAACCTGTTTCTGATCTATTTAATTCGATCTGTTTAACATATTTAACCCGTTTAACCTATTTAATCCGTTTAACCTAATTTGACCTATTTAATAAATAGGTTAAACGGATCGGATCGGGTTATCTGTTTAATAAATATGTCGGATTCATGTTTGAATTTTTTATCCATTTAATAAAAGATCGAATTTGGATTGACCATTTTCTGACCCGATTCGTTTATGATCTAACCCGATCCAATTGCCATCCCTAATAACATGTTCATAATTACACCGTGTATTAGCAATAGTTTCAATTTAAACTTTCAAAATCTCACCATAAAAAGACATCACGATGAGTACCACAAATGTAAGCAAGCCAAGTCCATAAGCAAAGTAGGCATTGACACAACGAACCGAAGTTTCATTCAAACTTTTTATGTTCAATTATCATCTAGTTAGAACATACAAAGGCTTAAAACATAACCTAAACCAACAAACCTTGCCCAACTTTTAAGGTTTTGTTTCAAATTTTCAGTGGTTTTGTTGCGACAAACCCAAGATCTAAACTGATCAGCGAATATAGAAATCGAAAGGAAAACAAGCCAAGAGAACAGGAGAATTTGATGTGGTTTGGCCTTTGGCTTTATACCCATGAGCAAAGGGGATCGAAGAAATCTCACTCTCAGGAGATTACAGAGTTATTGAAATTGTTCTCACAAGACTGG
Source organism: Elaeis oleifera (assembly GCA_000441515.1). NCBI lineage: Eukaryota > Viridiplantae > Streptophyta > Magnoliopsida > Arecales > Arecaceae > Elaeis > Elaeis oleifera. Next base: position 536,241 of record KE505007.1, on the reverse strand, counting down.
CTAAAACCCCACACACCCATTTCTCACCTTTTCTGTCTCCAGGAGGTTCCAAAAGGGAGAAAAAATACGGCGTTGCACACATCCGGAGATCCAGGAAAAGATGCGTTCTTTCTCTAATCTAATTAAGTCTTGACCTACACTTGCTTATTATCAAATTGTCAAGCTTTGGCTTCCGTCAGAAAGCCTGTAATTTGAAAAGCAAAGTGTTGCACATGAGAATGCCCAAGATTCGCAAGCTCAAGAATTCAAGACGATACTCAACAAATCTCCACCATGGGCAGAATTGTTTAAATGCTACAAAATAGAATTTTCTTCGATTGCCATTTCCAATTCCCTTAGGAAACACTTTCGGATACTATGCTCACAGACCAAGTCCAAGAAGCAATTATTGAACTTAATTGAAGGGATAGGCTTTATCACCATATTTGCATGATTACCTGATAGGGCAAACTTCATCACTGGAATAACGTTCTAAGATAATTTTTCAAATGAAGCGATATTTGACATCAACGTATTTGATTCTTTTATGGTATACATATTTTTTTATCAAATGTATGGCACTTTGGTTGTCCAAATACACAATAGTCAATATCTATTGCAAGCCAAAATCACCAACCAAATCTCTCGACTATAATGCTTCCTTCATTGCCTCCGTTGCTACCATGTATTTTGTCTCTATTATAGATAATGCAATTGCAACTGCAAAATTAACTATTCAGAGATCTCATTTTATCTAGATCATCTATATACCACTGTTGTCCCTACCTCTATCACAAACTAAACCAATATCCATAGTACCTTTCAGATATATATTTATTAATGGTAGTCGCTTCTTATATCTTCCAAAACCAAATAAAAGACCCAATATGTATATTGATGCCAATGCTAGCTTGGAACCACAATCAACATATAAGTAGCAAGATTACTTCCGAGAGAAGTTATAGATAAGCTAATTGGCTACCTTAAGACAATATTCCAATGCAGCATAGTATGAGATTAAGGTTTCACAGTTTCCTCCAAAAATAAGAGATTAAGGTTTCACGGTTAATGATAGATCCTATATTCATTTATCGACATACAAATTGAATCAATCAAAACTTTGGAACTGCCCTAACTTTCATATATGACTTTTTTGTGGAGAAGTCTTTCAGATAAAATCTCATCCATTCATATTACATGTAAGAGTTTCATATCAAATTTTAAATTACGATCCGATTTAGCTGATGGAAATAGTGGTGCTTTGAGCATCTTCCAAAAATGAAATCATATAGATATGTATGATTAATTAAGATAACTAATTTTGGATTATTGGTTAGGAAACTAGGACTGCATACCACTAGAACTTGGCAGATTCGAGACTTCTAATTATTGAGGAAACAAGTAATCAGGAGGACCGGTAACAACAGAAACGAAGATTGCAAACAACAGAAATAAAAAAAAGCAGTAATGGAAAATATTAGATCAAGTTATTGATAATTTCTGAAATGTGTAAGCTCTGGAAAAAAAATGAAAATGAAAAAGAAGATAATTTATGAATGAAGGAACGTCCACAGAAGAATTCTTACAGAAGCCATTCACCTTATTTGTTATAGAACACAGAGAGCAGCTAGATGCATCCTCTAACACAAAACATTTATTGAATCACATGGGACATGACAACTAAAAGAATCTATTGAGCCTATCTAGGTATCTAGGAAAAACAATAAAAAAGGAATCATACTAGAAAACTTTACAGCGAGCAAGAAGCTTAGAGACTGGTGTGCTAGAAACAGGTATACACTTTACAATCCAAGCAATTGGCCATGAGATGGCCGCAATACCAGCACAAATACCCCACTGTCCCCAGCCCAACCTTTCTGTACCAGCAAACCTTTTCAGCAGCTCCACCATCATCACTTGCAGGATCAAAGTCACTCCAACGATCCCCAAGAAGAGTTTGTTCCTATGAATTCCATCAAACACATTCTTCTTCTCCAGCTTCCTCGCATTGAATTCATTGAAGACTTGGCAGAGAACAAACGTATTAAAGATTATTGTGTTGTTGATCTTTTCACTCACTCCAAATATGGACTTCCCTGCAAACTGGAACACAAGTAGAACTGCAATCTGGAAAACAGCCTGTGCTGTGAGGTTCCTCCACATGATGTTGCTGATAAGTGGCTCGGTTCGGCCTACCGGGGCTTCTTCATCAATTCCTTTGTTGGCCTATCAGTAGCTAATGCCAGAGCTCCCATCGTATCCATGATCAAGTTCACCCACAGGAGTTGCACGGTAGTTAATGGAACTTCACCGGAAGCGATCGCCGACACAAAGTTTATGACCAATGCTGCAATGTTCACTGTGAGCTGAAACTGAAGAAATTTCTGAATGTTATTGTAGACACACCTTCCCCATCTCATGACGGTGACGACGGTGCTGAAGTTGTCGTCCATTATTACGATGTCGGAGCTCTCCTTAGCCACCTCCGTACCCTGGATTCCCATGGAGAGCCCAACATCAGCTTCCTTCAGTGCTGGTGCATCATTTGTTCCATCTCCAGTGACTGCAACAACATGACCCTTTTGCTTCAAGGACTCCACCATTAGTAGCTTATCAAAAGGAGAGGACCTTGCCATCACTCGAATTCTATCCACCATTGCTAATCTCTTCTCTGTTGAATAGTTCCGGAACTCCTTCCCTTCAATCACCAGTCCATCACAGTCATCGTCTCCGAGTATTCCACATTCGACGGCGATCGCTCTGGCTGTGAAGACATTATCCCCTGTTATCATTTTACGGTGACTCCCGCATTTCGACAAGACTTGATTGCTGATCTCACTTCGGGCCGGCATGGATCTTTCAGGCCAACTAATCCCAACAAAGTTAGCCTCTCATCATCAAGCTTTCGAACTGCTCCGTCTTCACCGACATGAACATCCTCTGCTTCAGATTCCTTGTAGGCAAAGGCGATGCATCTAAGACTACAAGCTGCCATGTCTTTGATAATGAGATCAAACTTCCTCTTCTTCTCAGCATCCATTTCTCGAATCACCCCATTTCTCTCAAAGTAGCTCGAGCACCGATCAAGAATCATCTCTGCAGCTCCTTTCCAATGTGTGACCGTCGCCACTCTTCCATTCTCCCTCACTAGAACTCCGCTTTGCTTCTTCTCCGAATTGAAGGCTTCGACATGGATGATTCGGAAACTTCTTTTCAGCTCCTCGGTATCCATCCCCAACTCAATTGCCCAATAAAGAAGCGCTTTCTCTGTTGGGCTACCGGTGATCTCTGGCTCCGAAACAGAGTTAGGCCTGTAAACACTACCGGTCGTGTTCAACCCAACTCCTTGGTGGATGGAGCGGAGAATTCTCGTATCGATGGAAGCAGCGCCGCCCGGCTCAACCTTTCTCCGCCGACCCAAAACGCGGTGACCATCATCTTATTCAGCGTCAGAGTCCCTGTTTGTCGGTGCAGATGGTCGTGACGGAGCCCATCGTCTCGCACGCCGAGAGCCTCCGCACCAATGCATGATCCTTCATCATCCTCTTCATGGAGAAGGCCAAGGTTAGAGTCACCGCCAGGGGAAGACCTTCAGGGATGGCGACCACGATGATGGTGACCGCCTGCTGGAATATCTCCACGATGGCACTGATCGCGCCGTTGGCTGTCACGTTGCTCTTGTCGAACTTTGGCTGGCCGTTCTCATCTATGGTACTACCGGTGAAGTAGCGGATCGTCAGTACTGCGAAGACTAAGATGGCGACCGCAATTCCGATCTTCCCGATGCTCGACGTCAGCTTCTGGAGCCGCTCCTGGAGCGGTGTTGGCTCGGTGGTCTCGCGGGTGATGGTGCTCATCATCTCTCCCCAAGTAGTGTTCATGCCGACGGCGGTGACGAGCATTCGGGCGTAACCATCGACTACTTTGACGCCGGAGGTGAGAAGGGGTTCTTTGGCCGTCGATGTCGATGGGGTGGCATTCGCCGGTCATGCTGGATTCGTCGACTTGCAGAGAGTGGCCTTCGAGGAAGAGGCCATCGGCGGGGACCTGGTCGCCGATCTTGAGGAAGACGATGTCCCCCACGACGATGTCGAAGATGGACACATCCTGCCGGCGGCCATCTCTGATGACGTTGGCATGGATGTTGTTGCACTCGCCGGCGAGCTTGTCGAAGCGCTTCATCTGGCGGAAGTTGCTCACGGAGGAGACGACGGCGACCAAGAAGATAGCAAGGAAATGCTGGCGCCATCGTACCTGATTGAAATGACATGTACATGACAAACGAAAAAAATAAAAAAACCTTCAACCTTCCTTTCTTTCTTTTCTGCTTGGTGAAAAGGAGGGCTGGAGGTCACCAAACTTCAATCTTAAATAATATCATGCTTGCATGAGAAAATTCTCTTCAATAAAAAAAGGTAAATCATGTTTGCATCTTTAAGATAAGATCATGCTTGCACTATTCTGCTGAGTAAATATTGTTTAATTAGCAAAGTGTCATCGGTTATGCCATGTGTCATTGGTTATTTTATTTGCACATTAACAGAATTTTGATGAAATGAGAAATTATTATTAATATTATGTGTACCATATGCTTGTGCACCGAATCCATCTTGGCGATGGGTTCCTAGTGATTTTGTTACCAAATATGTATTATCTCTCAATGCAAATGATTGTGATTGGCTGTATGTATAGTTATGCACGCACAGTATGCAATAATTTCTTATATTGAAAAAGATATTACATTTCAATTGCACATTTAAATAAGGTTCGGATACAATAAAGTAAATATTGAAGAGAGCATAAAATTTGCCATGTAAAAAAAACAGAAGGAAAAATTAGAATGAGAAAGCTCATTAAGAATCATGACTAAATCAGGCTCAAACCAACTTATCTCTAAATATAGCTCCACAAAACAATTTGCTCAAGAAATCTAGTAATAAAAGCTCGAGAATTTTTAAAGCTTTTGTTTATATATTTTTAAATTAATTGTTAGAATTATATCTTAAAAATTCTAATTAATTATATAAGTCATATTAATTTCTAATAAATAATTATAAAATATTTGTTTCATGATAGAAATAAAATTTATTAGATAAAATAAATTATATTATATAAATAATTTATATGTTAATCTTTCAATCCACTTTGATAAGCCAAGCGCAACAAGCTAGAGCTGTGCAAAGCCGCATGATAAAAATCTATTTATTTGACAACCCGGGTATCACAAAATAATTTGACATCCTGATTTTATTTTTTATTGAAAGCATCAATGCTGGAGAGATTCTTACTTTAGACTATCTTTCTTTATTGTATCTGTTTCTTTCCTACATGGTAATAAAAAAATTAAGAAAAAAAAAAGGACATCCAGCTTAATTTCTCGTGGAAAGATAGATCTTTTCAACTCTGTAATCATTTAATACCTCTTCCAACAACCTAAGATTAATTCCCTTGATGGCAAAACATTTTCCTAATGACTTTAGTTTTGGTTTGAATTCCAACTTCTTTATTAGAGTCAAGAGGTTGTTTATCTACCAGAAACCATGAGAGTAATAAAATTAATTAGAAAAGAAATGACATGCACGCAACATATCCTTAAATTAATCCAAACCCAAAACACAAATATTAATGAAATAACAAATTTAAAACTTTGTAAAATTTTGAAAATTTACCAGCCATCTTTGATGCCATTCTCTTTGATTCCAAATCCAAGCGAGACCACAGCACAACCAATGAGGATGAGGAGGAAGAAATCATTGAGAGCTTCATACACAAACCGGAAGAACCCCTTAGGCTTCGGCTTCGGATACGTATTCGAACCGAACACCTCCTGTCTCCGGCGAAGATCACCAATGCCACCGGCAATGCCAGCCTCTGCATGAGAAGCCAACTTACCGACCAACCCACCAACTCCGCCGAGCCTGTGCAAGTCATCAAGCCTCTTCTCCTTGACGACGGTTGATAAGACCTCGGCATCGACATCGAAGACTGGAGACCCGCTCCGATCTTCATCGGCGTCATCGATGTCGAGGGCGATGTAGGAGGGGCTGTGAAGGACGGCATGGAGCTTTTTCTTGGCAAGGGTGCAGATGGTGCGGCAGGAGTAGATGACGGTCATCGCCACGCGCCATCTTTTACGTGGCAAGGTGATGCGGCGGCCCGGGGCGAGGAAGAAGGCAGCAAAGTCCATGAGAAAATTTGTAGAAGCCGGCAATACCAGGATAAAAGCAATGAAGGATTGGCTCCCTAGGCGTGTGTGTATATAAAGCTGCAAACTTATGGATCAAGAATACTTAATGTAGAACTTTCAGCGAAGGTCCATTGGCGGTTACGCGGCAAAGCGGCGAAGCAAGCCAGAAAATCGCAGGCGAAGCTAAGTGAAAATAGAAGAAAGGAGAAAGCATAGGATTCTATGGCAATTGAAACCCAACTCCTTAACAAGTAAAGACCGAAGGAAGGTTCGGTGCTGCTTCTATCCCAGGAGGAGGGCCTCTCTCCCTAACAGCTTTGGTGTGGCAATCCTAACCTTTCGCTCTTCTCCCCTCCACCCCCCACCCCCCTCAACCTTTTTTTTTGCTTTTTTTGGTAAAGAGCTAGCCTTTGTTTAGGTACGTTCTTTCAACGAAACCGTGAAGGGAAAGCAATCTCTACATCAGAAAGAAAAAATTTTTTTGGGTAAAAGTAAAAAAAAAAAATTTAAAATAAATAAATATTTTGATGTGAGTCGTGAAGCTGGCCCGCCTATGGCGGTTGTGGGGAGGCCGGGCTTGCGTTAAAGTTTTCGACGGGGGATTTTGATTAGGTCCGCTGCAGCGCAGGAGGAATGTCCTTCTTTGCACTGGGGCAGGATAGGATACACGGAAGACTTCGATAGTCGCGTACAGGTGATGATGCGAGGAGTTGCGGAGCGTGACTCTTGAAGCCCACCTTTGTATCTATCGGGGACCCGGTGGCAACGCGGCGGACGTACAGGGCATCCGTTCGCGTGCGCAGCGATGCGAGCTGGCGAAAGTTGGACGCGTGTTGCTTTTTTTTGGGTAAAGAGGCCGCGTGTTGTTAAGAGCGTAGATAATTGGCACATGGGGAGGAAAACGTATTAAATACATGATAAGACGTATGGTGAGCAAAAAAAAAGAAAATAAATTAAATAATCTATGATCTACTCTGGCTTGGGTTGGACCTTTGAACTAGAATAATTAATATCTTTCTTCTCCTTAACAATATGGATTACCACATATTTACTGTTTTTTCCTTCTTAACAACACGTGCTGTGATGTATTACATGTGTGCTAACAAATAAATTATTTTGATTCACTGTGAACCAGGTCCAACCAATAATCTCTGTTGGATTGGCCCATGCTCAACGGTAGATCTGGTCCAATTAAAAATTTTGTTAAATATAACGATCTTTGCTACGATGATGACAACAAACCAAAATTATCATCGAAGCATCATGCTGTTCTCATTACACATTGATAGACGTCAGGGTTGAATTATTATCGGATCAAAAATCATGTCGATTGAGAGAGACGTTCTTCTTCTGCGAGAAGTCTTTGTTCCGTCGCCACAAACGCGATGGGGAATACATGACCAGTATTAATCCCCGTCACAAATATGAAGGAGATGCTATCCACTGATGTCTCCAAACAAGTCTCAAGTCATCGTCAGCAAGACGATTTAGACCTTCCCACTTGGCCGCCGCAAACTGAGCTCACATTCAGTGATTCACACTTGAAGAGAATTTTTTCAAAGAAAGAAATATCTGGATAAGTTTGAAGGGGATTAAGGTCATCGATAGAATAAGAGTTTTGTGTAGTTAGTTAGACGAATAAGTAAGGAAGTTATTATATCATAATAATATTTGAATGGAGAAATAAGTTGAGAGAATAAATGATAATTTTGGTTTATGGACGATGTCGCCCTTTCACCAGTATCCAAATCGTGGCAGTGGACGACTAAACAAACCTTCGTGATGAAGAATATATAAATAACCATATTTCCTGTTTCAAATAACAATAGAAGTAAATTAAAAATCAGCAAAAAATTGTTTTAAAATTAATTAGGATGAAAGCTCGAATTATGAAAATATCATCATCATTGAGTTTAGACACGGGATGCATGTCATGCTAGGTACTGCTGACCCATGGACCACGACAATGTTAAATCAACTCCAAATATATGCCAAATCTTGCAAAGCCTCGGAGGCCGACATTTGGCATGCCATCATCAACTTATAAGTGCAAGTGCAATGGTTGCTATTGCTGCGAGGCTTCGAGGAGGTATTGATTAGGCTGAAGCTGAATGTACAGTCAAGATCGGCGATGTTGGAGTGTACTTACAAAGAAAGTTCACATGCATTGATGGTGTTTCGATAGAGACCTTCCGATGTCCAAGTTAGTTAGAGCTTTAAGAACGGTAAAAGAAAGATAGCATGGGTAGAGTGAGAGCCCCTTTGTGTTTATGAGTGTTCTTACTTGCCTTTCTTCATTTACTTGAAGGTCCTCTTTTTGTACCTCTTTTATCTAGAGGTTGAGCCTATAGGTCAATAGCTGGAATCTATGTTTGTTAAGCCTGACTTTACAGGTCATTAGGCCATATTTTGGTCTTCATCATGCAAGAAATCTCTTCCACTCTCTCATATCGAGTTTGTTAATCATGGATATCAGGCGCAGGCTTGCACAATTCGGTAGAATGGATGGTATCTGAGTTCACAACTGGTATGACCTCACCATCTCATCTTGAGCGTGCCTTTTTATAGGATTGGTTTCAATTGGTGGGCCTCTCCCACAACAGTTGCCATCTAACCATCAACTGCATCTAAAAAGTTTAGAAAAAAAGTCACACTGATATAAGTAAAAAGCAAAATAAAGTCCTACATCTTGTAGGAATAGGAGGATGTTGCATCCTTTTAGTAACATGCATACCTATTAGGAATACTTTGCACAAGGTATACAATGGAAGTCGACCATCAATACAAAACATGCAAAATCATGCTGTTGATCGGCCAAAAAAAGAAGTAAATTTTGCTTATCCACAAAATAACTTCCAGCAGTAACAATAAAAGCCTCTATCTCATGCGTTGTGGGCATAGGAGAGAGCCATCCTCCAACCAAAAGACCAAGACCACAATTCTAATAATCCCTTAATGTAATAACTAAATCATCCAAGTTACAAAACTTGTAATGAAAGAGGGATATGAGTGAAAAAGGAAAGGAGAAAGTGAGGGTTTTGACGGGCCTTTCTTCAGAAGGGATGGACGAAGGGAGAATGGCTACGAGGGGAATGACTGGGAGGGCTGATTCGGTGAGGGCTTCTTCACTGAGCCACCCATAGAGTCCAGGTCATCAATAAAAGGGGAAAGGCTTGCCTCCTCGAAGCTCGTCAAGTAAGAACAAAGATAGGGAAACTGAGTCTAGAAAGATATGGGTTTAGGCGGTCTAAAATCTTTGGCGATTCAAATGAGAGACCTCCAAAGGTACAGTGAAGGAGGTGGCTGTATTGCAAGAGAGGTTCACACAGATTGTGGCATTTGCCAATGAGGACATCAATCAAGCATGCAATCATCAGGAAGCTGCATTGATTAGTAAGTTCTTAGGAGAAGACTTCCGGCCCATTAAAATTTATCCGGCATGAAATGAGGATGAGATGGAACATTGAAGGCAAGTTCCATACGTGTCCTCTCTTGCAAAGGGTGTTCTACTCTTTAATCTCCCATCCAAAGAGGTCCAAGAAAGGATCTTGGCCAAAGGCCCTTGGACTTTGGCTGGTCAATCACTGGCACTCAAAAGTTGGAAGCCAAATTTTAACCCCAATCAAGACAAGATCTGGCTGGCTAGGTTTGGGTTAGGCTACTGGATCTATCTATGAAGCTATGGGATAAAGAGAAGATATTCAAGATAGTTTCTATGGCTGGTTCCCTATTTCTCTTGATGAGTGGATGGTGTCTTCTAGCCAAAAGAGATTGGCTAGAGTTTTTGTCCTCCTCAATGTGGAGAAGAATGTTTGCCCAAAGGCATAGATCTGGATAAAAGATAACATGATCTGATAGTCATTTATCTATGAAAAGCTACCAGACATCTACTACCTCTGCTATATTTGCAGCTTGATGAGGAGAACCATGGAATCCTATGATTGTGTCAAGATTCACAGAGCCAAATAAGTGTACGTACGCACCCTAAATCTGCATGCTAGGGTGCTGGTCCCACTTGCACCATCTCAAGGAGGTAGAAGGTCTCTCACTCTAGCCTCTGTTGGTGGACAATCCTCCTCCACATAGATGCAACCCAAGAAGACCATGAGAAAATCACCACCTAAATCTACTACATCCATTCTGATTTGAGAATACACACAAATCGATATACATGTATGTAAACATATATGTATGTGTACGTATACATACATACACTTACAAATGTGCATGCGAGCATGTGTGTGTTTATAGAGAGAGGGAGAGAAATAACTTGGGCTTAAGTCAATTAGATTTGACTTCAGATCTGATCAGATTCTCCACCATCCAATTAACACAGATCTCCGTACTATAAAACAAAGTTAACCATCATTTTTTTCATCTATTTGGTTTGAATGTATTAAAAAAATAGCATTAATGTGGATGGAATGGGTTACAGAAACCCACACATGCCAAGGGATGAGTCAAATTTATTTTATTCTAGAGGTTTTATGTTTATATCACAAAATTTATGTTTATGAGATGGCATATCTCTTTATTTTGGATTCATTTATTATTTATTTTATTTAAAATTTGTATTTATCCTTCATTATTTTATTTATTATGAAAGAGACATAAACTAATCTGTCACATCTGTATTAATAACTTTTTTTTTTATATTTTTCAAAACCAAATAGACAGAAAACGGTCATTAACTTTTTGATATATTACATGAAGATCTCGGATCCTAAGGTATGAAATTTGACTGGATTTAGAGTCAAATCGAGTGACTCAAGCCTAATTTATCTATCTTTGAATTTATATGCGATTTTTTCACTCCTCGGCCATTTTGGGTTAAGAAAATGGAAAAGTATGTTTCTCTCTATGAAAACAATGCATTCCAAGATGTGAAGCTGAAGAAAAGAGATAACTGAGGTTTAATAAGAGAAACTTTGTATTTTAGATTTTTTATCATGTTCTATTTAAAAATATTAAAACTAGGAATACAGGTTTCCCTCTATTGAATAAGGAACATGGTTCAGTTTAATAGCAAGCCGACCAACGGTGCCACGAAGCATCTAACAAATTGAGGAAGAAAAATGGAATATGCTTTAAGAAAAAGGCTGTTTCGAAACCTCGGTCACGATTCACATGTCGAGAAAAGTCTGAGGAGAAAAGGAACCATGAATTGAGACCAAAACTTTGTGAAACCTTTTGTAAAGATCTTGATCTTCCATTTGATACGCCAATCTTTATATTGATAGGGCTAGGCAGGAGACCTAGATGAGTGCCAGTGCATCATTGGATCTTGATTTACACTAGGAGGTGTTTGGTTGGAGGGAATGGAGGTCTGGAATCAGAATCGGAATGGATGACTCTCATTCCAACCGTTTGGTTGGGAGGAGTTCCATTCCGATTCCGATTCCAGGGTGGAATAAGAATGGGTCAATCTATATAGAACTCAATCCCTACTCTCCTCTATAGATTCAATTTTCTATTCCAATTCCAATTCCGATTCCAATTTCGGTCACGAACCAAACGCTTCGAAAGATTTGACCATTCCGATTCCGATTCCAAACCATTTCCATTCCCATTTTCATTTTGATTTCGGTTACGAACCAAATGCCCCTAGGGATAGGGTGAAGCTAGCACGTGAAGTCTAGCTACTACCATATGACTCCCACACACCACCCCACTCCACAGCTTTGGACTTTCAATTCATGCTTCATCAGCTACAGACGGAAAAGGCTTTGAATCCAATTCAAAAGTGCAGGCCCTCAAAAGAGGAAGCAAAGAAAAGCACATAGGTTCATTCCATGTCTGGATCAAGCTCCCATCTAGTTGATGTAATTTGTGATGGAGACTATGTTCTACATGTATAGTACATTGGTTATCATGATTCGATTAGGGTGATTGGTGCAATTTTTGAACATACAAAGTCAATTGCCGTCATATAGTTGGTGCAGCCTAATTACCAATTTGTTACTAATTTTGTAGAAATATTCGGTCCTCTGTGCCATTACCAATTGCGTTCGCACTTTTAAAGATTATTCTTAGCTTTAATTTAAAAGAGCCAAGGTGGTTATTATGTAATTGATAACTGTCTAATATGCAAGTGTTGACCGAACCACTTACGCGGTGGTTTGGCTCATGAACCGTACATAAGCTGCCCTGTACGTTTTCTTAAGAGGGTTGAAGCCCACTTGTGTCTCAAATCTTTTGAAAATTTCTTTGCAGTTACTGAAGTAGCTCCGTTCTTTGATTGCTTTGCTTTTGCTGCTTCACTTTTTCTTATGAAGGGCTTTGTTTTAAGTTGCTTTTTATTATTAATCATTTGATTTGCCTACTACTCTGACCTTTCTCCTAAAGGATGGGAAATTGGACAAGGGGAAACCAAGCTGGATGGAAAGTGACTCCTTCCTTCCCATCCTGCGTGTGCCAGAAGAAATGAATCAGCCTCATTCTTTTGCTAGTTTAGATTCTTAAGGGTTTTGTACTCTTTTTGACCGAAAGAGATCCAAGTGAATGAAAAAGCAAAAAAATAAGGGAGGAATTCTACTTTTGCTTCAAAAGACAGTCCAATAGCCTAGTTTATGAAGATGCTTATTTACTAGTTATCAAGATAATTGAGAATTCGGAAAACTTAAAGGAGAAAAGAATGAAAAGATTTTTTTTTGAAAAATCAAAGTGATTCATATGTAGCATCTCTTTCTTTTCTCAAAGATTTTACCAATTTATATGTTTCCATAAATAATTTAAATTAATTCTTGATCTATAATTTTGAAAATGTATGAAATTCTCCTGTCAAGCCATGATTTGATGAATCTACAAAATCCTTGAAATTGAATTTGACTAAATCGAAGTATTGTAGACATGTCGTCATTTCCATTCCAAAGCATCTTAATCTTAAGTTTCATGTTTATTAAAAAAATCTCTAAGAAAAAAGGGTCAAATGGTGGTACATCAATCCTTGCAGTCAACAAGGTTTGGAAACCTTCATCCATAGTTTAGAAGTCCCTGTGGGAGGGGAACCCGGTTATTGACCAAGGAATAGATATATAAGGGCAACTTGCCTATCCATATCTTTCTTCATCGAAAAAGGCACCTTCCTTACCCAAAAAAATGGGCACCTTCTGAGTAGTTTGGTTGCAAAAAAATGTTTGCCTCTCTACATTTAGTTCATTCGATAAACTGACCCACCCTTGCTTTTAGATGGAAGCCTGGGGGTATAAAGATTGAATGCGAGCCAGTCTCTGCCTCTCTATCTGGATAGCCTTTTCTCATCTCAATAAGCCTTGCCCTTTAGAAATGATAGAAGTCATGACAACAGTTAACGGAACACAGAGGGCGCACACCCTATAGTTTTAAAGGAGGGTGGACACCTTTTATGTCTAAATTAAGGCAAAGACTCTTCAGTGGATGAACATGCCGGGCTCCAGCTCTGCTCATCTGCTGACACCTTTCAAAGTATATTTTCATGTGTGAACCAAAGTCGTCTTGTGTCAACCATTCATTTTCTATTTTATATTAGGACTGAAATAGGATCAGATATGAATCAAATATCAGTATATCCATGTCTATTTTATCTAATGAATACAAATATAGATACAGATATCAATCAAATGCAGAAATTCATATCCACATTTATGTTAAATGGATATGGATATAAATTGAATATTAGAAGTATTGATACAAACATGGATAATTAAACTTTATGACCACTAGGTCAAACATATTAACTAAGTAGATGATAAATCAAGTTAATAGCATGTTAATATGGCTATATATTTCTTTTAAAGTTAATGAGCATTATATAAATTAATAAGGTTACAAATAGAATCAGATATTCGAATATAGATCGGATTATTGTCTATCCATAAACATATCCATTTTTCTTAATAGACATAGATACGGATATGGATATTAGTCGAATGCTCAAATTTCTATCCATATCAAGATAAATTCGAATATAAAATAGATTCGGACAGATAATATCCTACCCACTTTTAACTCATATTCATGCTCGCTATATATATATATAGCGAGCATGAATATGGGTTAAAGTGGATAAGATTCGGACATCAAAACGAATTCGAGCAGATAAGATCCTATCCACTTAAACCCATATTCATGCTCTTTATACAAACATACATACATACATTCATATAAACATACATACATACATACATACATACATACATACATACATACATACATACATACATACATACATACATACATATATATATACATACATACATACATATATGTACATATATATATATACATATATATATATAGTATTGCATATATAGATACATACA
>KE505007.1:405916-433158 GCA_000441515.1 Elaeis oleifera | reverse complement strand
GGTCATCACAGCTACAGATTAGTCAAAATTGATTAAATAACCAATAAATCTATTGATCGATTTTTGAACATAACCTATCTCACTGAGCACGGGTCGTATCCTTAGATCACAATCCATTTCTATGTAGTCATAGGCTATTCAAAGACTACAATCTCAAGTAAAATAAATAAAAGATATAAATAATAAGAAGATAAAAATAAGACTTTATTGTATATCAAAAAGAAAATATAAAATATTTAAAAAGGAAGAACATCATCTAAATAAGTTACAGTGATTTTCTGATATGTGAAGAATTAGTCGGCCATGGATCTTCTTCTTGCTGACATTTTTGAGCTGAGAGGACACTTAGGCAGCATCTAGAAGAAAGATGGAAAAGGAGGATGAAAAGAGAAAGGGAAGAGATTGCTTAGGAGGAAGAGAGGAAGGGCCGGCTTGGCCTGTTGAAAATGTGAATGTGTAGAGGTCTTTTTTATAGGCCTTTAAGGGTAGAGGATGGCTTTGTTCTGGCGGTATGGGATCAATAGAATAGAGCAAAATCTTTGTGTAGTGAAGAGAAAAAAATTCTACTCGAAGTCAGGTTTGAATCCTCCTCAAATCGGGCTTTCAAATGGCTTAAAAATTCCATGATCGATGCCGCAGACCCGCTGCTCCCTTCTCTCGCAAACCGAATTCAAGCGCGCCCACCAACCTGCACAAATCAGCACCAAAAACCAGCCTTCACACTTGTGGACCCGCATGCAACGCCATCGAATCCGAAACCCACACCGCACGAACCCACCAGGCCACCCGCATGCATGCGTACGCCATGATAAAAAGCCACCGGCACTATGCCAATGGATCGCATGCAGACCCAGTGCACGTCGGTCTATGAACTAGCGGTAGACCGATTACTACTCTCATGGATCGACTGTGGACGGAAGATTGGGTTTTGGGCTATGAATCGAGCGTGGACCACGCGGTTAAATGGCCGGCCACTGGATTTTTCTTCTTTTTATTTATTTTTTTTCTTTCTTTTGACTTGAGGTCTTCATTCGAGGTCCAAATTGAGTCTAATTTGCTCCAAATTTTCTTCTTTTGAATCTACAAATTGAGCTCTTTATATTGACGACCATCTTTCCTGTAAAAAATAATAAAATATTAATTCTTAAAGAATAAAGATAAATTAATTAATAAATTGATGCTTTTATTAACATGTTTATAGTATTTATCACACCTCCTAACTTGAACTTTACTCGTCCTCGAGTAAAAAAGAATTTAGGGCTAGGTACTGTTTAACTTAAAATGTCGAATTTCTTCAGATAATTTTAAAAGGGCCATTGATGTTCAGTAAAATGTGAGTGAGTTATGTCATTGGAGTATTAGTACTAATCAATGTGGGAGTTAAGCTAAGGATACTAAATATCTTCTGAACTTTTTTAAATTACCCTTCCTTTATCTTCAAATCATTAACCTTCATATGGCAAGTATATTATTACTTCAATCTTTCATTTATTGATTTTTTTTAAACATTGTACCGTCATTGAGCGTCTTAACCCCTTAAGCTTTTTGTCTGACCCATGTAGTCAGTTTTCAACCTGTGACTCCCAAACTAATTGACTTTAGGGTACTAGATATAAAATACTCCTCAGACTTACTAGCTTGAATCAAACAGGCTACAAGTTAAGACTAGCTTCACAACAGAGCTTCTTTGTCCTTCATACATTTTGATGCGAAACTCCATACTTGCTTAGGTAAAGAGGTCTGGTTACTCAGTATGAAGTACTTAAAAACTATTTTTTTATTTTTTTATTTCATATGAAGAACTGTATACTTATTTTACATAAGCCCATAGAAAGTAAATTCTTTTTCGATGCTGGTAGAAGAAATTAGAGTGCTCACAGAAAAATATTTATGTTCTAACTTAATTTTTATTTGATTTTCTCAATTTTGATCTCTTGGTATCGCACAAACTCTCTGATCTGTGCATCAATTTATTTTAAAAAATATTTGATTCTACTCGATTCTTAAGCGTAATTGGGTGCCTAAATGCTAAATACTAACTTATTCGAAGATTTTAAAAAAATTTTAATTATTCCCTCCAACTTAATCGACATTGTTATCAATGGAGAAAGAAAATAAAATAAAGAGGATAGAAAGAAAAGATGTCACTTGACCCAAATGTGTACTTGATTTGATCTGACCTTTATGATTCTGATTGAAGTCTTGTCAAAATTGGTTCTCCCCTCAACTTAGTCTTATACTTAAAAAGAAGGTAAGCTAAAATAAAAAATATATATATAAAAGTTGGATTACCTTCCAACAAGCGCTAAGTTTAATGTCTTCAGCTACATACTATGAGGAAGTCTCAATTATAACAAACTCAGATACATCCCTAAAGATTTCAAAAGGACAGGACCAATCAGGAGGCCTTGTCATCGTGGCAGAAAAACGTCTATAAAATATTTTACAACGATTAGCTCAGATCAGAAGAGTATACTGGGCATGTATACTATACCAGAATCTAAAAATATTATCATGATGACCAGGAAGGTTTGTGTTTGTTGAATCGAGATTGGGGGTGGTAGTTTAAGAATCTCTTCAATTATAATCTAATCTACTCCAATCCCTATCTTGGGTAAGATATATTTCGATAAAATCTCTTCCCAATCTATAGCATGGTATTTTTTTCAAATTAACATTAAATCTATCTCCATACATCGTTGGAACACCATAGAAAGATTCTGGAGACAATCTTCGAAAGTAGTGCCAAAAATAGAGAAATCAATCATAAAAATGTTAATATCATTATCCTTCATATTAGAGATATCCCACCCAACAACTTCTTTATGCGCTTTTAGAACACCTACAAGTTGGACTTTCTGGTTAGGGATCACCAATGGGATATCAATGGGTGCATCAGAAAGTATCGTCAGTTCTAAAATAGGTGGTGATTCTAACAAGAAAACTATTGGGGGCTAGGTAATGGCTTATATTTTTCAATCCATAATGAGGTGATTTTAGAGTAGGGTGTATCTAGTAAGTCATTTACTTCTGTGATACACCCGTCTACATCAAAATTGTCCACTCCAAAATAAGCCAAAAAGGGATCTAATGAGTCTTGGGAGAGAATTGTGGGTGCAGCTTCTTCTATTGTGTTATCTATTTATGGTCTTTGAGAAGTCTCAACTAATTCCAGCATTTCACCTATTTGTCTGTCCTTTCTATAAAAAGGAGAGGGTGATTCTAGGGCACTTGGAAAGTTTAAATACCCATAAACATATCAAAAATGTAAATGAATGATAAATAAAAGAGTGCCATCTTGACAGAAAAGTTTAAATATCCATAAAAAATAATTAAATTATAGAATTAAAAACATGATTTATCTGATAAAAATGAAATAAAGATTTTTTCAGTAACCTCTTAGTCACTTCTATCCAAAATGATTGATGCCTTAAAAAAAATACATCACCACTGCCACATGGCATGACATTAGGATCAAGTAATCCTCTTAAATGTTATCATATTTATGCTCAAAACCTTCTATGCAACATTACCTAATGGATTGTAATATTTATGTTCTATTTTCATGTAGATACTTATCATTTGCCTCTCCATAATTGCGTTCACCTATTTTAATTATTTTTTCAATCACACAGACTTCCTTTCCGATGTCATCTCATCCACAGCAGCTACAACTGTGAGCAGCATCTTCCTCCTCCCTACCTATTCATGCATTTCACAGTATTTTACAGGATGTTGAATTTGTAAAATTCATTAAGGAAAAAAATTTTGTGGTTCATAGAATTTGATTGAGATATGACAAACCTTGACTAAAAGGTTTGAAGAATTGCACGGAAGACATGAGCAGGCAAACTAGAAAGCATTGCAATTGATAGGATCTTGGTGAGATTGATCTGTTGATGTTCTGGTTTAAAAACGTGCGATTTTAACAGGAAAGTCGTGAAACACTTCTGACCCTTCTGGATATTTGAAAAGAAGTGCAATATTTGTCAAAGTGAAACCGCTAAGAACTTTAGGACATATTAAAATTCTCATGTATGCCATATGTTTGGAAACACTAAACTTCTCACATCTGCCATACATTGTCTGTTGGGAGTGATTTTGTACTGGCCGAAGATGTGAAATCGTAGATGTGAGGTATATGAGGATATAAAGATACCCCAAGCTCAACCAGCCACTCCTGATTCATTTACTTTGGCAACTCCGATTTTGTTTAGCTACCAATCCAATCTTCGGCCAATCCTAGATCTCTCGTACCGGAGCAGACCTGATCTGCAAATTCTGTATCTCTTTCAAAATTCAAACAATCGTGATATAATAGCCAATGACAGACAGATAAGGAAGAAGATAACAACCATATCTCTTCAGATAAGTCAAGCCTAACTATCTAATTTTCTTTCCTCTTTCCTCTCATGTCTCTTTAGTCTCTGTCCATAAATAAAGATCTACAGGAGACCCCCAAGGTATAAAATCTTCTCTCTCTCGACATGCTTATTCCTTCCCTCTGTTGTTCAGAATTCTGACTTGAGCGTCGGAGGGTCCCCACTAGAGCTATCTTCGATCGAAATTTTTTTGCAGGTCCTGTCACCGTCGTCCAGCCGTCATAGTCATGTAGTCGCTACTAAGCTCCAGCCGATCTGACTTCGAGACGAAATTCTGCTATAATAGATTGGTGCTAGAGGAAGGGCCCCATATCTCTTTGCGGGAAGGAGCAAGTATTCAATGGGAGGAGTTTCATCATACTATTCTAATATCAACCGAATCCAATCATCTGTAGAATGGCCAAATACAAATCAAGACCGACCATCTGCAGATCAGGCGATGTCGATCAAATCTGACTTCCTCCAAATTGGCTAAATACAGATCCGATCCTCTCTAGATTGGCCATGTGTCGAACAGATCAAATCAGATCAGTTAATGGCCCACCAGGGACTATCCTAGTCAGGCTCGAAACTAGAGGACTCTAGATAGGGAAGGAGATCGCAATTTTTAGGTAAAGAAGATTATGAAAATCCCTCAATTCTCGGATCACTTTTGCTTCCTTGTTTACATTCAAAATTTTAAATTTGAATTCTTAGCAGGATCCAGATAAGGAAGAGGGTCTAAACGAGGACCCAGCCAAGGAAGAAGATTACGGCATCTAGATAAAAGAAGAAGAAGAAGAAAGAAGAAGAAAGAAGAAGTGGGAACAGAGATATTCCATCTCAACGTGGTCTGTCAAAAACTACTTGAAGCCCCGATGATGGCAGCTGCCAGCGGCTTTGGTGGAGGAGCAAGCCATCGCAGGACTGCAAGATAAGGAAGCCATCGATAGTAGCAAATCGATGGTCGAGGGAGGAGGTTGAAGGGTCGGCAAGGACTGGTGAGGCACCATCGTCAATGGAGGAGAGAGATGGCATTGGGCGACATCCAAGACTTCTACTGGCAAAGGAAGAAGGCGACGCCACCTCCTCCACTGCCAAAAAGAAATCTGACAAGCCCAGATGCGGCAGCGCCATCGTGGAGCTGATGCAGCCCAGACCCTTTTCCTTGTCTTCCACGGCTCCTCCGATCTCCAAGATGAATACGGACCAGAGGAGGAGATGCTTCGACAGTTCGACATGAACATGAAGTATGGGTTCAACCTCGGCCTCACTCACCTCCAGCGCTGGGGGCGCACCTCTACCATGGGCCTCCACCCACTGTCTGAGAGTCGACGGTACCTCCTTCCTCTTCGATGTGGGTAGCTACAGCCAGACCAGCCTAGAGTATCGAAACCTGAGCGACCTCGCCACCCTTGTCACAACTGATCTCTCTTGTTGAGGGACAAGAACTCCCCGCCACCTCTATGCTGGCGAAGCCCAAGACCGACCATTTGGTCGGCCTGTTCTCCTTTATTCCCAACTCAATTCGACAGAGGTATGCGGGAAGCTTTGGTGCTAGCGGACGCATTAGAGGCTTCGATGCTGTTGAGCACGTTGGAAGCTTCAGCGTCAAGGGGCTTCGGTGTGCGGGAAGCTTCGGTGCCGGCGGGATTCAACGCTGGTAGAAAAGATCCTCATATAAAATGGCATTGTCGTGCATTTTGAAAATAGCGTGCATTTTATAAAATGGCCATTTTGCGCTATCATGGACCTAATCTGTCTACTTTTATATATTATGAACTCACCTCTATCTGCACCAAACATCCGAGCTTGCCGAATCCAAACCTCCAGGTTCTCGAGGGATTCCCATACTCGCACCTCACCCCACAATGCCGATCCTTCTCAGATCAAGGTCAATCCAAAGTCCAAATTAGGCCGATCTGAAGTCAGATCAAGGTCAATCCGAAGCCAAATCAAGGCGAATCCGAAGTCCAGATCAGAGCCAATCTAAAGCCTAGATCAGAGCCAATCCAAAGCCAGATTAGATCCAATCCGAAGCCTAAATCAGAGACAATCTGAAGCCAAATCAAGGTCAATCCAAAGTCCAGAATCAGGCCAATCTGAAGCCAGATCAAGGCCAATCTGAACTAAATTGAGGCTAATCCGAAGTCCAGATTAGAGCCAATCCAAAGCTCATATCAGAGCCAATCTAAAGCCAGATCAGAGGCAATCTGAAGCCCAGATCAGAGCCAATCTAGAGCCAGATTAAGGCCAATCTAAAGCCAATCTAAAGCCAAATCAAGGCTAATTTGAAGCTCAGATCAGAGCCAATCTGAAGCCCAGATCAGAGCTAATTCGAAGTCCAGATCAAGACCAATCTGAAGCCAGATAAAAGTCAATTCGAAGCTCAGATCGAAGCCAATCTAGAGCTAGATCAAGGCCAATTTGAAACCAAATCAAGACTAATCTGAAGCCCAAATCAAAGTCAATCCGAAGCCCAGATCAGAGCCAATCTGAAGCCAGATTAAGATCAATTTGAAGTCCAAATTAGAGCCAATCCGAAGCCAGATCAGAGCTAATCCAAAGCCCAGATCAGAGCTAATCTGGAAACAGATCAAAGCCAATCTAAAGCCAAATCAAGGCTAATCCAAAGCCAAATTAAGGTGAATCCGAAGCCCAAATCAGAGCCAATCCGATGTCCAGATCAGAGCCAATCTAAAGCTAGATCAAAGCCAACCGAAGGTAGATCAGAGCCAAACCGAAGTTCAGATCAGAGCCAATCCGAAGTCCAATCAGAGTCAATCCGAAGCCCAGAATCAGGCCAATCCAAAGCCCAAAAATAAATCTGATCCAAAGTTAGAATCAAAGTGATCCAAAGCAAAAATCAAAGGCTGATCCAAAGTCAGAATCAAGACCGAACTGAAGCAAAATAAGCCAAATTGAGGCAAAGCTTAAGTCCAAGCAGAGATAAATAATAAGGAGGAATCAAGTAGAACGTAAGGGCTCTCAAACAGAACTCTAACTCTCGTATTAGGAATCTCTCAAACCCCTTCTACTATTCTATTTCCTTCTTGCAGAACAATAGGTCCTTGAGCACCTAAGCTGAAGCAAGGCCACAATAAAATCAAGCCCAAAGATGGGGTGAGGACCAAGCTGAGGCAAAGACAGCTCAAGGCTTAGATCATCAGACGATCAACCTCAAAAGGTCAATATCATCAAAAGCCAAGGACATCAAAGGACTAACCTGAACAAACCAAGATCAGACTATCAAGCAAAAGGCCAACAGCTGAGATGAATGACCAAGACTGGAGTGAAGCTCAATATTAAGATGAAGTCCCAAGCCGATTTGAGAAGACTAAGCTCTCGATGTGGACCATTCATAAACGACCTTCAAAGATTGACCTCCCAGAAGTGAGCTCTCGGAACTGAACCTCCGAAAACCAAAGTGAAGTGATTTAAGATCGCCAACCAATGAAAGCCGACTAGAGACAAACCAACTAAAACAAGGTAACACAAGTTTAATTATCTATCATTTCTTTATTCCAAAGCTTGATTTAATTGAAAAATTGAAGGGCCCAGTCAGAGCTAGTCTGATGAGTTCTTTCATCTTTTTCATGCAGATCCACAACTCAAGACCTCTGTAAATAAGCAATGAGGGCTAACCTATAAGAATCCTCGAAGGACTAATCTGTAAGGATCCTCAGTCCATCAACTTTGACAGTAAACGACATGGGCAAAAGAACTCAACAATTGGAAAGCAGAAGCTAAACTATAGGACCCCGAAGGCCGCTCGTTTTTCAGTGAACCAACAGCCCGTGAAGATCCTGACTGACCAAAAAGTGATGGCTAATCTAAAAAGATCTTCGAAGGGATAACCTATAAAGACCCTCAACCCACCGACCTTAGCAACAAACGAGAAGTAACCTACAGGATCCTCAAAAGTCCCTCACTCTTCAGCGAGTAGAGCTGATGAAGACCTCGATGACTAAGAAGTTACAAATATCAGGGTGATGTGACCCTTCGTCTCATCGAGAGCTACAGATATGGTACATCTTTCACAAAGCTGAAGTACTCCCTTCGTCTGACCCAATTCTAAATCGAATTCGAGAGTAGGAAGGCTTATGTTGGGCGTGATTTTATATTGGTCGAAGATGTGAAGCCGAAGACGTGAGGTATACAAGGATATAAAATACCCCAAGCTCAGCCAGCCACTCTTAATTCGCTTACTTCGGCAACTCTGACCCTTGTTTGGCTATTGACCTGATTCTCAGTCGATCTTAGATCTCCTTTATTGGATTAGATCTGATCTGAAAATTATGCATCTTTTTTAAAATTCAAACGACCACAACATAATAGCCAATGACAGATAAATAAGGAAGAAGATAACAATCATATCTCTTCAGATAAGTCAAGGCTAACCGTCTAATTTTTCTTTTCTCTCACGACTCTTCAGCCTCTGCCTATAGATAAAAATCTACAGAAGACCCTCAAGATATAAAATCTCTTCTCTTTCGACACGCTCACTCCTTCCTTCTGTTGTTCAGAATTCTGACGAGCGTCGGAAGATCTCCGTCAGAACTATCTCAGATCGGAGACTTTTTTTGTAGATCCTGTCGCTACCATCCAGCCATCACAATTTTACAGTCACCGCTAAGCTCTAACCACCGCTAAGCTCTAACCAATCCAATATGAGATAAAATTCTACCGCAATATCATTAAAATAGAGTTAAATATACCACTTTTTCAGTTGTTAACTAATCCAACCCTTTCAGGCAAATCCAATCAAGCAGGACAAAACCAATAATTTTATCCAACATCAAGAGAAGTACATACATGATTGCACGACGCGCGCGCGCGCAGAGAGAGAGAGAGAGAGAGAGAGACCCAACAAATTCATGCAGAAAAATGATTAAATTTCTTTTTCTCCGTGACAAAGCCTGCCTACCAAAATGGAAATTCTACCTGTCTATAGCAAAGCACTAAATTTCACATAAATATGCAACATGACTAAGATGCAGATATTTATAAAATTCAGAAAGGTCTTCTGTCAAAGATTAACCATAACTAAAATACACTTGCTCACAAAGAATTATGCAATTCATATTTGAAAAAAAAATGAGACATACATGTACTGAGTTGGAGAATTCAAGGAAAGATGCATACTCCGTGTACATATAGTTGGACTAGGCATAAAGCCAAATTCTGAAATTCAGATGAACAAGAACAAGCTTCATCCTATTGATTAGGTAAAGAAATACTCTAATCAATGAGAGCTCTGGATCTGTTGCAGGATTTATCAAGATGTACAAAACACACATCATTTGCTGACAAAGGTGGTAAACTTGACTAAGGACAAAAGCTTGAATATTTTGGCCAATTTGATGGCTGTGGAAAGATTTGTGGTTTACAATGTTTCAGAAGGCTTCCGAACTGCTCGGAGCTGCACAGAATTTTCAAAGCAGTGCTCAAAGCCGTAATGTGGATCCCTCTCATACCATGTTTCTTCTCGCACATGAGTGTCCCAGTGCTCCCGCTGCTGCTTTTGCCATACTTGTGCACCCACCCAGACCCATTGTGTTGCTCTCCCCACGTGCGATTCCACCGCTCACCATACTGCCCTTCCCACCAGGTCTCACCCTGCTTCACTCCATGCCCATTCGAATCGAAGTGCTCATCCCACTTGTCCCCCCATTTTGACCACCCATCACCTTCTGACCGCTCAGCCCATTTGTCGGTGTACTTCATTGTACTGCCTTTCCCGTCATACTTCTCACCCCACCTGCAAAAATAAAAGTAGAAAAAATGGATTTAGACCACAAAATATAGTGATAAAGGCCTGGTGATAATTAATTGTCCCGACAAGAAATTGTTCAAGTGAAGCTCAATTGATCACTAAATGCAAGAAGAAAACATATTTTACATCATTCCCTGAATCTGGTTATTAGCTACTCACTGCAAACTAATGGATCAGCAATCACAAAGAGGTCCATGCTCACTGTTCACACTAAAGAAATCTTCAAAACATAATGTTTCTAGAAAGATGGAATTGGCAGTGTTCGATTTTAAACAAGAACCCTGTTTGACAAACTTGACTCCAAAGAAGGGAGGAATTCTTTATTTTGATTTAAACAACAAAGATATATTCATTGTTATGATCAGCCTGGTTTCTGATCCTGAATAGACAGAAAGGTTTAAGTCATCATGGAAAGGCACACATAATTC
Source organism: Elaeis oleifera (assembly GCA_000441515.1). Lineage (NCBI taxonomy): Eukaryota > Viridiplantae > Streptophyta > Magnoliopsida > Arecales > Arecaceae > Elaeis > Elaeis oleifera. Next base: position 422,593 of record KE505007.1, on the reverse strand, counting down.
AAGATTGGAAACATGGGAGATGGGTGGCTTGGTCAAGTTAGACCAACAGTTCCAGCTGTTCCCAAGGCTAACTTGCAAAGGTGTAAAGGCATAAAATTAAGAAATTATCCACAAGTTCCAATGATCCTCAGCTAGCATCCACAGTCTTATGAGAATCTTGGGTAACTCATTTTCTTCAAGTAAGAGAGAAGCATATGCTGAAAATGCCACTTCTTCAACAGAAAGGTCTTGGCAAAGGAGTCGAGGACTCAGACACATCAAGAATGCCCTCTACACTACTAATTGGGTTCATGGTTATCAATCTAATTTGTTTACTTGCTGGGGATCATCCCATCACCAGATCAAAACATAAAAACATTAAAGTCTGAACAAATCAAACGATTCTATTGGCGTGAAAGATAATAGTTCTCTGCAAATAGTGAATAATGACACATGCATACATACACACAGCTTCAAGGAAACATATCATCACTCCTAGAATAGACAAATAACATCTACACTTAATTTACGAAACAGATAAGATCGATGGTTAGTTTACCAAAAAATAAGATCGATGCTTAATTTACAATCCACTAGATAGATAGATACAGACTACATGGTCAACAGATTTCATGATAGAAAGCAAACTTAGTTTATGTTTGGTTGCAAGGGAAAATTTTCCTGCTTTGGAAATATTTCTTTGCCCTTTTCCTCAGATCTTGTTGCAACTAAACATACCCTTGTCTGAAAATAAAAGGCAAAACACACAGACGTAAAAGCAGAGACAGCTGCAGTCACACATTCACATGTACTTATCACCATATATATCACATCATCTCTATCACCCTATCTCCACACATAGTTCGCATTCATCAAACCTTATGACTAAATGATTCTGAAACATCACAATGAAATAAAACAGGATTTATCAATGTCCATGGGTTCTTTTCTGACTGCAATGATAAACTAGATCTGAGAAGAGAAGACCAAAATCTTACCTCTCATGCCAAACATGAGCATGCCCAGCCTCCAATGGTGTGTTTGGGTCTATGCAACACCACTTGTGGGCCCACTTCTCAGATTGGCCAGAAGCATCATAATGTTCCCACCATTTTTCTTGCCATTCATCACCCTTGCCATTCTTTCCCCACTTGTCTGCAGTCTTCTCAATATGCACAAGCCCACTACTGAGGTCCTGAAGAAGTTAAGATTCACAAATAACACTTCAAAAGTTTGGCCTCAAAGAGCATGATATTGCTGCAAATGATTTACTTATTGAAGCTTTGCAGTTTCCCCCACCCATATTATAACAAATCAACCATAAGTGATATCATTGTTTATTTTGTTGGTTATCATGTGTAAAATTAAAGCTGGTTGTACAACAATAGATCAAGAAAATATACGCTAGATAACATGTAAAGTCCCATATTTTAAATTTTGTGATATCCCAATAAATGCGGTCCAGGTAAGTTTTTATCAGAGGCAAGAGTCACCAAAGAAAAGATAGAGAGAACAACTAGCCCAAGGAAATTTTGCAGCACTTTTTCATTTAGAAGAGAAGGATATGAGTAATTTTGAAAATTTAAAATCCACAGAGTTTATGGTTGCTCTAGAAAGCAAGATATATATAGTACCAACTCATGGCAAAAACAACATAATTTAGGTTTGAAGAGACTTAAGAATCACCTGCCACATTGATTCCTTCCAATACTCACGCCAAACATTTCCATTTGCATCACGGCCCGATTTCTCTGAACCTAGCTCTTTGTAATCAAACTGATCAGCCGCCTCCCAAAACTTATCTTCCCACTCAACAGTTCCATCAGCACTGACCCCTCGAGTTAATGTCCATTTGCAGATCACCCCATCGGGTCTTTGCTCTGTATCTGTCTCTCTCCACCACTTTGAACCATCTGGATTCATTCCATGTGATGATGCTTTGTTTCTCTTACCGAGGATTTCAGCAGCCTCAGCTGCATGCGTGGAGAATAGCACATCAAGGTTACTTTCCTCAGCTGCAGTAGACATATCTGAAGCAGTTTCTTGACCCACTTTTTCAAACTCCACAAGTGACTGAAGAGGAGGAAGAGGGGCATTATGTGTGCTTTCAAATAAGGTACTCTCGAAAGGGATGGCTAAAGAATTTACAGAATGCTCTTTTCGATCAATGAACCAGATGGATTTGGAAATGAACTTAATTCTGCACTGGCATCGAGCTAGTGACATCATCATTTGGTCTGCTTTTACTATCTGGGGAGGTGACCATGACCAAAAATCTGGACCAGGCGTTCCATGCCTTGAAGTTTCTGGTTGATACAGAGTTGAATTTCCACCTTGCAATCCTGGTCATATTGACAGATCCAAAAGTTATAACCATCAGGTCAATTTAGTCTACGCAATTATACACATGACGTGAACCATTTTGACAAAAAGATAGAGCATCTCATTCCTCTACTGCAATCAAGCTATAAGAGTAGCCAGCAGATGAAGAAATCACAGTACCAGCATGAGAAGGATCAAAAATATAACACAAACAACCTTTTTCTTTATGATTTCTGTTTTAAAATAATCATATCATATTTCAAAGAACCCTAGAACTATTGCCCTATAAACAGTGCTATTCTTGAAATGTTTTATCACCCAAGAGAATTACTTTGAGACAAGAACTCTATGGAGCAGTTTGGATGCCAGGATAAATTATCTGTCAGATATTTCCATAGATGGTTGCCACTGTGAATGAGTTGGGAATTAGATAACCAGTGGACGGAAAGAGTCCTTCCTATTTAGGAACTTAAAATCATGAAATCCAAAAAAAATTAGGATAAAGAAAATCACGTTTTCAATGGAACTGGGCATCCTGGTTTTCTAGGATTGTGCATCCATGGAAGCCCTGAGGAATCAATTTCTTCCAAAATTTCTATTCTCCATACGGCACCTTTTCCCCACAACCTTGGCCAAGGGTCTACTTTATTCCATGGACAACTTGTGCCTGCATCGAAACAGGTCCCCGGTGGTGCTTTTTCATGAATGTACACCCACTTGCTAAGGGAGTCAAGTGATGTGCCACTGCAATTAAAACTTCTAGCCCGTTTGCTCCGGGTTTCTCCCAGCTTCCTTCACCTGTCGCAATGCAAATTGACCTGGCTGTAAAGCATGACTTCTTCTCTTCCACGGCGTGCATGCAAAAAAGTGAACCCAATAAATCTCCTAAAGGATCAGAATATTATATGCTCCAGTATGTTAGTTGGAAGCAGCTCTTCACTGAGGAGCCTGCCCATTGTTACTTGCAGCCAGCAACGTCAGATTCCAATTTACTTATTATGTTTTTAGTTCTGAATAAGCAGTTCTAGTAAAACCAGTCCAGTATCTATAATAATTTCAGATCTTTGGGGGCACTTTCGTAATTCCATTGCATTCATGTCTACACAATCTTGTTTCATTTTTTTATCTGTTGCTTTTGGCGTTTGATTCAGGGGAAAATGTTATAGAAGCCTATTGTCAAGGCCATTCACAGTCTTCTCATATATTGCATGGTCTCAGAGATTTTAACTGCAGTGTATCATAAGCATGCTGGATAGGGTCCGCAAGGTATGTATATTGTATCTTACTCCGCTGATGTTAAAGAAACACCTAAAGGAAAAAATATAAGAGACTAACAAAAATACACAACTAGCACACTAACATATGTGAGGATACATATTTCAATGTGGCACATACAGTACTATTAATTGCTTTATTTTGAAAATTAGAGTCATGTTTAAACACCCAAATTATCTTTTGAACCAGCTGAACGTATTTAGCTCCTTAATCGATGTTAAAGACCTATGGTAATTACATTATCAGGATATCAGGAGCCCTGAAAAGTAAACATGAATAGCAGTATAGTAATTAGATATATGCACAATGTTAAATCTCAAATGTAATTACAAGATCACATGACTATATCTCCATCCATCCTTGTACCAGATGCCCGGAAGAGTGGTAAATGTCGGCATTTGGCACCAAATCAATGGAAGATATATAGCAATACTAGAGGACACCCATGTATAAATAGCATCACACCACTCCCAATAGTATACTATGGTCAATATTACAAAGCATCATAATTGATCCTGCATAACCATCAAGTTATTAAATCCTGAAGCATGCCAAGTATCATTCAAAAGATTCTATAATATTGGTAGTATATATTTCCTACCATCTCGTGACCGTAGGAGTTAGCCATAGGGGTCATAAACTTGGAGACTCAGTTGATCATCATCTACTTGGATGCAAAACCATATGTGGAGTAAATGTTGGGTGTCCCCAAAAAATAAATTTGTGCTAATATGGTCCCATAAATGTTGGGCTCCCATTGCCATTTATTATCTTCTCCACACTCCTCATCATCCCCACTTTTGCTTAGCTTCATAAAGAGATCCATGAATTTACTAAAGGATATGCTGGATATTTCGAAAATTTGCTAAGATAAATTGCTTATGATAAAATCAAGGCAAGTTAATGGCCTTAAAGTCATTCACACTCATGGAAAAGGTCTACTGAAAAATAATTGAGGCATTAACAATCCCAAACCACCAAAATTATGTTTAGCAAGACAGATAACACCTTGGCACCACGGTTCATAACCTTGAAAACACACTAATGGACAACTTTATGTGTTTTATGATTGATTATGAACCTTAACAAATTTTAAATCCCCAAAATATTGATGATGGACAAGCATCAGCACTCCCAGTTGTTTGCAGGTAAGCAATGTAAGAACAAAGTGACAGTTTTATTAGTGTCATATGGCAAGTACATTTATCAATTTGGTGGCACAGCTTATCGCATACTAATGTTGCACTAGAATCAAACAGCTTACTGGATCAGAGAGAACACCTAAGCTCACTAGATCAAACAATTCTATCTCAAGCATCAAGATGCTCTTTAACATGTTAACCAGAAAATGAGCACAAAACGTGATAAACCATAATTTTCAGATGACCATGCTAGCAATTCAGCTTATGATAGGAGAGTTACATAAACTAATTTCTAACCAAAAGAGCAAGGAAAAATGTTGAACCATTATTAGTAACCTTTCAAAAAGAGGTTGGAACATATAAAGGTCTAATGAAACTTCAAAGATGAAACACCAAAACCAGATAGGAGCTGAAAAGTAAGACGAGGATGAAGATCAGATAGCAAATGTCCCTGGCCAAAAAGCTTAAAAACTTCAAGAGAGAGAAATGCATACAGAGGAAGCGCAAACACTTCAACATAGGAATGGCATATAGATTCGAAATCTTTTATGAAACATAAATTTCCATAAACATAGATTGCCACATAGACTGCACCCAAACAGAAGGCAAAAGAACCTAAAGAAATATGTAAGAAAAACCCATAACCAAGGTACATCGTACCAGCCCATACCATACTGTACTAGTAAGATATCAATACGTTGCTAAGGTCTGGTTTGGTATCAATAAGTTGCGAAGGTCTGGTTTGGTAATATAAGCCGAACCGGTCTGTATCAATCTGAATTGAGAAGGATTGTCTTGTACCACCCATACTGACAAACACCACCCAGTTTTAAGGCGATACTATGGTTGGGAGTAAGAAAAGGTATTAGCAGCCTGTGTTGATATAGGGTGCATATCGTACCGACCATATCATCTAAAAGTGGTAATGTATTTGTAGGTTTACAGTGCCGCTTTTAAAGATGAACAAAGCGTAATAGAAACAAAGTTCCTTACACATAATTGAGTGGCAGGTCGTCAGAAGAATCTAATAAAATGACTTTAAGGAATACATACTAACCATGTCGTTATCCTCATTTTTGTAATTATATAAGGATGTGCTCATGTGACAAATAGATCAGTTGGACCAATTGCCCCTAGAATAAGTCTTGGCCGTTGATGTTATGTCAGATTTCTTGACTCTTTATCTGTACAAGTGCCAAATTTTGTCAATCTTGAATAGAATGGTTAAGTGTCATCATGGCTTCAACAGTCGAAAAGAGCATAAGTTATCAAAGAATCCAACACGTCAAGAACAACAAAATTCACATATTTTCATAGAAATAATTCAGGAAAGATTCTTGTACATATGCAAGGAACTGGTTTTAACAACAAATTATCCAATTAAAGCACAAAGGGGAGATGAGTGCGTTTCCACACTCAAGAAATGTAGAAGCGCCAAAATGTCCAATGACAAAGATCAGCTAATTTCTGGAATCATATAACTTGATCAGTGAATTTAACTCAAACAAGATCAGATTGCTTACCCAAATAATCAATCTTCTTAACATAAAATGCCACCAAAACACAAATCCAAGAGGGTTTAATGCAAACCTTGCCGTCCCGGAGCTACTCCCGAGGCGGCGTCCGGTACTTCGGGGCGATCCAAGCCGTCCGATAGCGAACCGGTGGCGGCCAGTGGCCTGGCAGGCGGAGGGGACTCCTGGAGGAGGGCGCGTGCGGCGGCGATCGCGGCAGCGGCGCGGTCGATGATCTGCAGCCTTTGGATACGGTCCCGCTCCTCCTTGGGGACGTTCAGGATCTTCTCGAACCGCTCCGTCTTCCGCTCCAGCGAGTCCTCCCCTCGCCATCGCCGCCGGCGAGCCCCTGCCGGGGGCCCTCAGCGGCGTTTTCGGTGATCCGGCGGAACTCCTGGGACTTCCGTTCGCGGTCGACGGCCTTCCTCCACATGTGGAGGTAGGAGTCGCCATTGTCGGAGGAGTGGGCCCGGTGGGCGGAGCACCGACGCCTTCGGGTGCTCCACGGGGCAGGGAACCGGGGCCGCGCATGTTAGCGTGCGCCGAGGTGCTAAATTGGGCCGCCATTCTTGGAGAGAAGAGGCGTTTGGTGTGCAGAGTTGGGACCCGGACGGGGGATTTTATAGATTTCTTTTCTTTTCTTTCTTTTGCCACTTTTTTATTTTTTTTGGGTTTAAAGAAAGATTTGTTTCTTCGATGTGGAGAAAGGAAGAGATGCTTCCTCTGTTGATTTTGTGTGATTTCCTCTGAAGAGAAAAAGATAGAAGAGGGTGACGTGGCAGCTTGGCACGTGACAGATAGTGAAACGGGTCCAAGCGGATATCATGTTAGCATAAGAAACTTTGTACAAGTTGTTACTCCTTTAATGCAAGTTCCCTAACTTGATAGAGCACAATAATCAGGGAGGAAATAACGCTAACATATTTATAAACTTGCACATACCCTAGCTAGCTTATGGTAGTAAACCCCTAAGAATTGACTAGATAATAGCCAGGTGATGGTATCAGAAGCTAAATAATAATTAGAGAAGCTTTATCCTTTGTAACGGGGTCAAATATACGAAGATTGGCTAAGATGATGCCACATGGCAAGTTTTGAGAAAGATCAAATAAGAGTTAAGAGATAAATCAAGAAATGACTGTTTATAATACGTGCCACGTCTTAAAAGAAAGACGTGGATAAAGATAAGTCTATCGTGAATTTAGCTTATTTAGAGGCTATGCTAATTGAAGGTTGATCATGTTATTTGTGTGAAAGCCATAGGCTTCGTACGAGAAATGACCTAAAAAACGTGAGAAGTGGAGATGGTTACCGAGAGACCAAGACATGGGAAATGGATGTAAATTATTAACCACGGCAACCATCAGAGGAAGTAGACATGGTGGTGTTAATAGAGGATGACAAACGTCAATGATTAAGACAGAAAGGGTTAGATGGCAGCAAGTCCTACTACTTTGATCTTCAGGGACTCTCAACAAAGATAAATACAAGTTTGAAGTTACAAACTATGAACTAAAAATCAAAGGCGCTAAAGGCAATTGAAAATAATTAATAAAGAATTGGTAATTAATTAATCAATGGCTGAAAGATCTATTTTTGGAGTTACAACTTTATGTGTGTGTCCGTTCTCAACTATCGGACATTTGTCTCTTTCCAACTTTGACACGTATGATTATCAACTATCACCACTCCATCCATTTTCTTCCAACAATTGTCGCAATCGATTTTACTCATTCATCCTACTTTCAATCCATTGTAACCATTCATCCTACTTTCCATGTTCTGTATCCAAGTAACCATCTCACATTCGCACATCTTCACCTTTTACTTAGCTGATGGCTTGAATCGTACAAGCTGCAAAACTTGATCAGTCTTTATCTCACACCCTCAAATAGACCATATTTATAATTAGCTGTTATTGCTGAAATGTAGCAGTCCGAGAGGAGCGGGATTGGGATCTTTAAAACTTTAGACAAATATATGCATTAATTTCAGTTTTATTATGTGAGAGTGAAGTATATGCAATGAGAAATTGTTGAATTAAAATAAGAGATATAAAGCAAGAGAATAAAACAATGCATAATCACAAACATATCAATTTTATAGTAGTTTAATGTCAAAATCAATACCTATATCTACTTCTTGAGATTCTTTACTTAGAATTTTAACTATAATCCACTTGATTGTAGTTGGATTGTTTTGCGTAGGCTCACAATCAATCCGTTCGAGTTTTAACTCAGATAATCAATCTCAATCTTCCTAACTAAGTCACTCTTAGGCTTAGTCACAAACCATCTAATTTCGAGTTTAAACAAGCTTATCCCACAACTTTCTAACCTAAGAAACTTGTAACACAAATAATACGTATAATAAGTAAGGAGAAATTGAGCCAGAGCTAAAAAAAAAAAGTAGCTTGATGAAGTATAGAGAAGTCATGAAAGATTTACTTTGGATGCTTTGATTTCTTCTTTTTTTACGATTGAGAGGGAGTTAAGTGATGGCTAATTGATTCCCTCTTTGGTATCTCAGCAATAATAGCTCTTAACTCTGCTCTAGCTCAAAATTTAATGCAATCTTTATTTTGACTTAAATACACTTGTGAGTGTCTTAACTCTCTTCTTTTATATTCTTGAACTTATGTGTTAACTATACTCAATTTGGTTGGAAGAGACAAACTAGCCATTGGAAAGGTCAAATTAAACATTGAAGAAAAGTGTTGCTCGTTGGAAGCTCTCAGAAAAGCTAGCTATCAGGCTATCAGGTGCAAAGGAGTCAACTTTTCTTGTTTAGAGGTTTCAGATTGATTATTGAAGCATTGTATTTTGATTGTTTGCTATCTTATGTCTATGATCATTCTGGAGTCAAAGTTTTATTGGAGCTAGGGTCAATTCATGTCTGCCATGCATTGACTCTTGAAATATTGAGGTTGACTCTTAGAGAGACTATGTTTCCATATGTTCTATCTTCATTTTGAAACCATTCTGAGAGCTACTCTTTTGGAATTAGGGTTGGCTCATGCTTGACCGAAGTTGACTTTTGAAGCTTTGAGATCGACTTCAAAAGATCAATTTTACATATTCTCTATCTTTGGTTTGAAATTATTTATAGAGGTCCACTCCTACAAACTTGGAGTTGACTTATGGAAAGTACCAGTCTGCTCCAACATGCTGGGATTGACTCTTGAATCTTGAGGGCTCGCCTCCTAAAACCTCCAAAAAAGATGATCTTCTACTTGAATCTAGGGATATTCAAGGGGTTTGACTCCTGACTTTCTAAGGTCAACTATTCTAAGCCAAAACTTGTATAAAATATTTTGAAATTTTTTTGACTTAATTGCTTTGAAAGATTTCTTCTTCAATACAATGAACCATTTTGAGCACCTTAAGAGATCTATTCTCAAAGCTTACAATTAATACCATTCGTACTTAAGTGTTTTGTATCATTAAAATCAAATCTTAGATCAACACATGTATTTATAGCTTATATAACTGAGCCTATGTTCTTAATTAAATATACAATCCGATTTAATGGATTCTTTTTCAGATATAGAACAATTTATTTCCCATGGCATTATATGGTAGTTCGATTGGCCTATTACTATCATTCATCCCCCACATCTGACCATGTATCACCATCTTAGCATGGACTCTTAGTGATTCCAATGTTTGCCCTATTAAACTAATAGATTCTCCCTCGGATTACCGAGGCAAGTTTCTCATTATTATCCATTCTCTAACTATGCGACATGGTCGTCATTCAACTAGCCTCTAGGCTTCACTATAGCTTAGGATGTAGGGTAAATAATACTTTAATATCTGATCGGCCGACAATTAAAAGGAGGATATGAGATCTACTCCACACCACATACTCAAATCTTGAGTTGGCATCTAATGGGTTTTCCCAAGTGCATCGATTTTTCCAAGCTCATCAGGTTGCTAAATGTCATATGCCTTATTATGATAAAACCTCTAAAATACGGTTAAATATGCTTCTTCAATTATAAATTGTGCCACACAGTCTCCTAGGATGGACCAATTTATACAAATAATAAACCTTCAACTGGTTTACCTGCTTTAGAAATTTAATGAGCAGTTGGCTTGACATTAGCTTGGAAGGTTGATTGCAATGTTTGGAATAGCCAATTTGGTCACCTTAGTAGAGTCTAACATGCACAGATTCGCCACCTTGATCAGATTACATTGTTTGTAAAATACATTTGTACCAATATATACATACATACATATATATATACACACATACATACATATATTATATGTTACTAATAATCAAAAATTTAAATAGTGAGCAACCAGAAGATTTTTTTTTCTTAATAAGCTGGATGAATTAATTAATACAAGAATAAATACATCTGCAGGAATCAAAAATAAATATTCAAAAATTAGGAAGGAAATTTATTGAAGAATCCGATAATACGGTTCCAGTATCATTAGCCATATAGTTCACCATCCAATCGGTAGTATTGTTAGCTTTTCTACGGATATCTATCAAGCAAAATATCTTTAAAAACCAAGACTTACAAATCTTAAGGAGTGGTTGAGATTGAGATGAATAGAAATCTTGATTTATTTAGTTGGCATCTAAAGTAGTTCATTTTATTTTAAAAGATATTATTCAAAATCTTGGCTGATGTGATAAATCTAAAATTGACAACTCTATTAAGATATTTAGTTTAAAATTATTTTTAATATTCTTGAAATAAATAAAAAGATATCTAAGCCCATACATCAAGTTTCTGATCCGTGAGTCCAGATATTCCCTCAAGCATGTTATCTATGGTATTAGGAGGTGCCTGGTAACCGAATAAAAGCAGAAATCAAGATCCCGGCTACAATGAAGACTTTGATGGAAACTGACTTTCTTAAACAAATAAGTCATTTACCAAAAGATACAAATTAAATAGAGACAAATAGATCGGATCAGATTGGATCATGATCCTAATCTGATCTAATTTCTTGATCGGATCTTAATATTGGATTCAAACCCTACCTAATAGAAGGTCAGATCGGATCAAATCCAAACCACGCTAAAATTTTCAATCCAACCAAAAAGATTTGGATCTAGATCGAATCTGAGTTAAATATACCCAACTACATTTCAATTACCATATAATCAACTATTATTAATCATATAAAATATATAATAAACAGTATTTTTTTTAAAAAATAAAATATAAAAATAATTAGAAACCTACCTTGATGTTAAATATATTATTCAAATAAATTTTAAATTATAACTTAGAGACTTAAACAAATACAGGCCTTAATGATGTATCGGCTTCGGAACATGTCAGAACCGTATTCAATAAATCCAAATCTATCTTAAAAATAAATAGATTCAATTTTAAAATTCAATTCGGTCCCATGAGCCCTTTAAAATAGATCGGATCATTTCGAATCTAAGAGAGTCAGGCGAGATCCGCTCATCGGTCAATCCAACCCATTTGCAGGAGGGATTTGTTTTACCCGTCGGAGGCCGTTTGAGACCTTTAGTCGGATTTCAAAAACGAGTCCATTTAATTTGATTTTGATGTCCGAGTCCATAACGTCCTTTGCTCCTCCGAGTGACCGTTGGCCTAAAAACCGCTCCCGTCCAAGAAAAGGACTGTAGAGAGACGGAAGGGATGGGCGGAAAGAGAGGGAGGGGCGTGGTCTCCAAGCATGGACCAGAAGAGAGAGAGAGACAGAGAGAGTCTTCGTTTCTTCTCCAAGCTCGGGTTACCGTTCCTTTGATGGATGGAAAGAAACAGGAAGGAAGACAGGGAGGCCATTCGGTCCCGAGGTCATGGGAACCGAAGGGGTGGACTCTAAGGATGCCATTGCTTTCACCGTGGTTCGTTGCAGCTGGATTCGTGCCGCAGGTATTGGGATATGGAGAGACAACATCGACCCAGCGGCCTAGCGGTCTCATCTCTATCCCGTTGCTTTCTATGATCTATTTATCTTTGTAGAGTTTAATATGCTCTCGTTCATGAGAATTGATCTTCTAAATTAGTAATTGATGAGAAAGAGATAAAAACTATAAGAAAGACGGATTCTTGGACGCATTATTAGTTGAAAAGTGCACTTCTTGAGAGGGAGTTTAGGGAAGGCCTCCTGGAAGGAGTGATGTGTTACGTGATTGGAGAAGAAAGCAAGAAATCTGGAGGTCGCATCTCCGTTCCTGCTACTTTATGAACTGTGGTATGGTTATATTCTCGCATGCTGTACATGATGAGAAATAGATCATGCTGATCTTCTTTTTTCTTTTTTTTGTCTGATGTGAAAGAGTTAGAAAGAAAATGAAAGAGAGATGGACTATGGATGGATTTGTTGTATCTGGCCATGCTGAAAGATAGGTTCTTTGAGGCAAGTAAAGGAATTGATGTATTGGCATCTGTTACGGTACAAATCTGATGGCATGTGAGATGGTTAAGAGCATGTGTGAGTTGTCAGAGAGTTTGTTTGATAGCACAGCTGTTAGCCGGCAATTCTGTTTTTTTAGCTGATATTTTTATTTCTGTCAGAGAGGTAGGTTAGCCTATAATATTTTGCAATTAGAAGAAACTAAGTCAATTGTATCCAAAATATTTTTTTGCTGGTATAGAATTTCATTGAGCGCCAGGGTGGCTAAAGTCGATGGAGCATCGGGCTGTGAGGGATGAGATCTACAAGAAAAATTCCCATCGGAAGAGCCGAGCTATCGGAGACGAGACCTGCAAGAAAAATCTCCGTCGGAGTTGGCTCTCATTGGGATCCTCCAACGCTCCAGTCAATTTGCTGCTCAATAAAGGAAGAAGCGTGAGAGGCAGAGTAGTGGCATACTTGAGAGGTCCCTCTTTTTCTCCTTATAGATGAAAACCGGAGTTTGTTAGGCCTAGGCACCTAGGCTTGTAGGCTGTCAAGATAGGTTGCCTGCCTACTAATAGTTTGTTAGTCGTAGCCTGCGGTTCGCTGCCTGCTATCCTACTTACTAGTCAGGTTGTTAGTCGTGGGAGAGTATAGGACTATCAGAGATTTTTGTCTCCCATTAAACGTCTTCGAAAATCATACCTGATGTTGTCATCTCATGGCATGTGGGAGCCCCACTTATTAATGGTATGAACTGATAGGCTACAGCTGAGAATGTAGAAGAGACTTGTTTTACGATGTGATAGGGCCGCACACTCTGGGGGATCAATAGCCAAGGTGGAGCGGAGGCCGACGCCAGGTCGAAAATCGAGTCAGGGTCGAACGTGCGCGGAGGCTACAGGCACCTGCAGGCTGAAGCTGGGCATGCGGGAGTAACTTCTTTCTTCTCCTGCCACTTTTTCTCCTCTCTCCATCTCTTTTCCTCTTCTTTTTATCCTATTGTGATGATGCCCAAGGGGGGATGCATGGAATGAGAAGGGAGGCAATTAATGCCTCCAAATGATCCAAGGCATTTGCTTGGTAGTTGGTATAGTTTAGAGTCTTCCTCCCACATCTTCGACTAGTATCAAAATATCCCCAACATTAATCCCTTACTTTCGAGTCCGAGTCAACTCGGTCGGACGAAAGGAGTACTATATATTTGCTGAAGACGTGGTAAGATCATCCTTTGCCGAAGATGGAGTCTGCTCAGCAGAAGGTGAGGAGACGTCTTCACGGTGAGGTTGGTGTTTGGAGCATCCTTCTTAAAGCTAATTTATCCAAAGATGAGTTGCTATTGAGGAATTCTGTCAGACCAGTCGTTATGGTCGCAGCCTCCGCTCGGCTCGCTCGTGAACAAAGAGCATCATTGGACCATCATAGACCCGTAAATGAAAAATGAAAGTATCCGCTTTGGTCTCTGAGGGTCTCGGTTTTGCTCGCTAAAAAATGAGAGATCTTGAGCTTTTATGGATGCTGCTCGCTGAAGAGCGAGGGGCTTTTGGATCTCAATCAGTGCTTCATGGTTTTAATTTTCTCCTTTGCTCGGTTTTGCTTTTGCTCTCCGCTCGGATTTGATTTCGACATCCTACGGTCCTGCGAGAAGGAAGAGGGAGAACATTGTATGGAAGCTCAAGAGCCTTTTATCGTGCGTCTTCGTTTGAAGGTCCGTGAGTTCCGCTCCAGCCTTTGTTATCCGGCTTAGGCTTGGTCTGTGCCTTGGATCTGATCAGGCTCTCCTCTCCTTTCTCTTCTTCGTTCTTTCTCCGGGCTTTTCTCTCTTTTTTTCTTTGGTGGGGGACTTAACGAAGTTGGCCTCATCGCTGGGAGCGAGCGCATGGAGGTAGAAGAGGGCTCGGCCGGAAGGGCACGCGTGGAGGAGGCGTCGGCCGGGAGCGACACTCGCGTGGAGGGGATCGTCGCGGTGGGGATCTCGACCGAAGGACACACGTAGAGGGATTGTCGGCCGAAGGAGACGCATGAATGTCGTCAGAGGAAAGTGGAGCGTGGCGTCGTCGTCGATCGACGGGAGCTGGGCGTGTGTGGACCTCGTCGGCCAAAGAAGGGGTGCACAGCGACGTCCTCAACGAGCGACAGGGGTAGTCGTAGAGCTCCGAACCGCCGATCAGGCCTCGGAGTAGGACAGAGGAGCGCGGATATGCTCAAGCGGCCGGGGGTCACCGATCTGACGTCGGCGCGCAGCGGAGGGCGCGCAGGCAGTGCTAGAGGGGCTCGGGCCTGCCGATCCGACGTCGGCGCCGCAGGACGGAGAGCGTCTGGTGCCAGAGGGGCTTGGCACCGGCAGGAGCGTGCGGGCGTGCGGGGTGGACGCCGGTGCTCTCTCTCCCTGCGCCTATCTCTTTCCTTTCTTCTTTCTCGAAAGCAACTGGCGTCGGCGTCGGTCGAGTGCGCGAGGAACGCGGGGGAGGCCTGTGGCCTCCTCCTTTCCTTCCTCTTCTTCCTCGGTGGTGGCTGGCCTTGTCGCTGGAAGGACGCGCAGAGGCATCGTCGTGGCGCACGAAGGAGTCAGCCGACGCGTGGAGGAGTTGGCCGGTGGAAGGATCTCGTCTGGGAGGGTGCGCGCGGAGGCCGATGGGGTCTCGGCCAGAAGCAAGATGCGCGGAAAGGCCGACAAAGGCCCGACCGAGGGCAAAGCACGTGGGGAGGCCGGAGACCGCCGATCCGATGGGGACTGCTGGTGCCGGCCTCGGCGTCGGGAAACGCCGCGTGCGTCCGGCGGGCCGCCTCTCCTCCTCCTCCCGCACTTCTTCTCTCCCTTTTCTCTTTGTCGTCCTGCGACCTGTCTTGGTCGGAGATGCAGCCGTTGCAGGTCTACGACAACTCCTCACTCATTCCGCCCCCGCCCCCCCCCTTTCTTTCTTCTTTTGGATTTGAGAGGGGGTACCTGGGGGGATAAATCATTGCCTACGTCATGTTCAGGTGACCCAAAGCAAATCCAAAGCATATTCATGGTGGATAGCATAGCTGGGAGTTGATAAAGCTCACGTGAAAACTGATTTTTAGAGTTGGTCAGAGGCTCTCGTGGGTCGATGAAAGATCGTTAATATTTAAAATCGACAAAAAACTGTTTGTTTAAAGTCAACCAAAAATTCTTTCGGTATTGAGCTGATCAAAAATTACTTCAATATTCAATTGATCAAAGATTATTGATTTCAAATCAATTAAAATTTTTTCATATTGAATCGATCAAAGATCATTGATTTTAAATCGGTTATCAAAGACAGTTGATTTTAAGTCGATCAAAAGCTCCTTCAATATTGATATGATAATTCGAATCTCAAAATAGTCAGAAAAAATAAAATAAAAAATAAAATAAAAAAAAAAGAAGAACTTCTTCTTTGGTGAATCCCGCAAGGAATGGGAGTCCTAAGACCATCGGGGCCCTAGGACTCTTTATAAATAAGTTCTCCCCCCTAAGGCCCTCCACCGGCAATCTTTGAGCTCGATTTTTCCGTCTTTTCTTCCGTTAAAGCTGCGGCCTCCCTTGCTTGTACCCATCAGAAATCGACACCGAAGACCCATCAGAGCTGAAGTAAGCCCTGACCCTCTTTTCTATCTTCCTTCCCCTCCTTTCCATGGCGTCGTGCACCCCCACCGACCGTCGGGTTTGCCAAAAAATCCATAAAAAGGAATGCCCTATTTTTTTCCTGTTCAGTCGAGCCCTCTCTTCCTCGTTTCCGACCAGCGGCGCCGCCGTTCGTGGTACCACACCCCTATAGCATGACCCCCACCTCCCTACTTTCCTTCTCCGAAGGTTATGGCTCTCGGTAATCGGTCAATAATCGTGAAAACAAAAGAAAGGGATCGGGCCTCCTATTTTTGGATCTTTTCCATGTTTCTCCCATCAGTAATCTTTGTCGCCGGTCGTCCCCTGCCCATTGCCGTCGGCTACCCACTATGATCGGCCACTGCTGGTCCTCTGACCAAGAACCACCAGCCCCCACCTACATCCCTCCCTGTTCGGCCAAAAGAAGAAAAGAAAAGGAAAAAGAAAGAAGAAAAAAAAGAAAAGAAAAAGAAAAAGAGAAAAGAAGGATA
>KE505007.1:369662-387226 GCA_000441515.1 Elaeis oleifera | reverse complement strand
TTTTTGATCGTAAAATTTATTATTTATGAAATATTAAAAAATTATGATGAAAAATCAATCTTAAAATTTTTGAATTATTTTTTAATCTATAAATAAGTTTACGACTGATTTTTTAGTTACAAAATATTAATTTTGCGATCGAAAAATCGATCGTATAATTTTTGAATTATTTTTATTCTATAATTAAGTTTGTGATCGATTTTTTGATCGTAAAATTTTTTTAATATTTTACAACCGAAAAATCAATCGTAAATTTAAATTTTGAAAAAAAATTAATGAGCACTACCAATTTCTTATTTATAACCCGCCTTCTTCCTCTCCCATCCCCAATCTTTTCCTCTCTTCCCCTCAATGCTCGAAGCCCCTCTTCCCATCCCTGGCGACCGGTTGCGACGACCTCCCCTCGCCGGCCCACCCATAATGGCACCCCCTCCCCTCTCTAACGACTGCCCATGATGGCCTCCCCTCCCCTCCAACCTCCCCTCATCGATCCACCCACGACAACCCCTCCCCTCCTCGATGACCGCTTGCGATGGCCTCTCCTCACTGGCCCACCTGCAACGACCCCCCCTCCCATCCTCGATGCTCGAACCTCCTCTTCTCCTCCTCGACTCACCTGCAACAGCCCGCCTCCCCTCCTCGATGATCGCCCGCATCTACCTTCCCTCACCGGCACGCCGACGACGGCCCCCTCCCCTCCCCAGCGACCACCCGCGACGGTCTCCCCTCGTTGGCCCGCCCGTGATGGCCTCTCCTACCCTCCAACCTCCCATTGTCGGTCCGCCCGCAACAGCCTCCTCTCCCCTCCCTAGTGACTGCTCGTGATGGCCTCCCTCATTGGCCCGCCCATGACGGCCTCCCTCGCCAGCTTGCCTGTGATGGCCCCCCTCCCTCCCCGGTGCCTGAACCCCTCTTCCCCTTTATGGCCCGCCCTTCCCTCCTCGGTGATCACCCGCGATGGCCTACCTTTCCAGCCCACCCGCGATGGTGCCCCCTCCCCTCCGGCCCCTCCATACCGACACGCCCGCAATGGCCTCCCCTCACCGACCCATTTGCAACGGCTTCCCCTAGCTGTGAGCCGCAAGAAACAGGCGGAAAATACCCTCGGTCCACAGTGGACTGTGAGAAATTGTGGGGAATCAGTCGCTAGTCTACGCCTCGCTCCATGGATCGTGCCAGTTTTATTTTTAAATAATAATATATAAAATAAAATATATAAAAAATAATAATAATATAATATAAAATAATATAAAATATAAAAATATAAATTAAAATTTTATGATCGATTTTGAAAATTAAAATATTATAAAAATAAATTATGATTGATTTTATGATCATTTTTTAATTAAAATAATTCATAAATAATTAATGATCAATTTTGTGATCGATTTTGTAAATAAAAAATATTTTAATAAAATTATTGATCAATTTTGTGATCGATTTTATTAATTAAAATTTTTAAATAATTAGCTACTAATTTTGTGATCAATTTATTAATAAAAAATATTTAAATAAATTTAGCAACCAATTTTGTGATTGATTTTATTAATAAAAAATTAAAATAATTAGCGAATGATTTTATGATCGATTTATTAATAAAAATATTTTAACAAATTAATGAATAATTTTACGATCGATATATTAATTAAAAAATTAAAATAATTAGCGATCGATTTTACGATCGATTTATTAATAAAAATTTAAAATAATTAGCGATTTATTTTACTATCAATTTATTAATAAAAATATTTAATAATTTAGTGATCAATTTTGTGATCGATTTTAGCAACCAATTTTGCAATTAATTTTAAAAATAAATATTATAAAGTTAATTATTTTTATTTTTCGATCACTAAATCGGTCATAAAATTTTGCGATCGATTTAAATCGGTCGTAAAGTTTTGCAACTAGAATTTTTGCAACCGATTAAAATCGATCATAAAATAAATTAGCAATCAATTTTTATTATTTTGTAATCGATTTTTCGATCGCTAAATCTCTATTTTCTTATAGTGATTGTCAAAATCCAAAATAGAACTATTTCAAATCAACATAAGATTTTAGGTTATGATATCCTACAAGGCATTATCAAGCCAATACAATGGATAATTGAGTTTGTTGACAAATTTTCAGACATGATACTTGAAAGGAAATACTTACAAAGATTTTTAGAAAGCTTAAATTATATCTCAGATTATTATAAAACTTAAAACTTATAATAAAACTCTTATATGAAAGACTTAAAAAATCTACCTCCATGGACAGATAAACATATCCAAATAATTAGATTGATTAAGAAATAGATAAAAACATTATCTTGTTTATACTTAGTAGATCAAGAAGCATTTAAAAAAGTTGAAATCGTGCCTCTAAAATTGGTTATGTAGGCATCCTTAAATAGCGAAAAGATAATTAAGAATAATTAGTACAATATACTTAAGGAATTTGGAATAGCACTCAACAAAAGTATTCTACTATTAAAAAAGATGTTTTAGCAATGGTCTTATATATTTTAAAATTTCAAAGCAATTTGGTAAACCAAAATTTTTATTAAAAGTTAATTGCCAATCAACAAAATACATTCTTCAAAAAGATGTTAAAAATCTGACATCCAAGCAAATCTTTGCCAGATGGCAAGCCATTTTATTAATTTTTGATTTTGATATTCAATTTATAAGGGGATAGGATAATTCTCTTCCTGATTACCTTTCATGAAAATTCTTGTAGGAAAGCCTAACTCAACATACCTTCTAAAAAGTCTTTAACTCCCAATCCCTCATCAGTTCAAAACAAATCAAATCAGACTATGCTGAACCTTCTCAAAAGAAACCTATACCTACTCCCCAGACACCAAAATATTTAACTTGGTATAAAAAGTAACTTAGGAAGAAACAATGATCAACCCAACAACCTAAGCTTAGCACAGAGCAAATGGCACACCTTGCGCAGGCCCATCTTGCCTTAATGAGATTAGAAGTTTTTCAAAAGTAGTTGCAAATTTTACAAATAAAAAACTGCAACAACTAGATTTAAAATAAAATAGGTGATTGGGATTTCTGACCCAATGCCATTTCAAAAAATTCTTCCAAAAAAGAATAATTCTAAGTATTTTGATAAGAGACAAATCTAAATGATTTTGACTATCGAAGATGAATATTTTGCATAAATGCCTAGAGTAGTAGCAGAAAAATATTTCCTCCAAACTGGCATTTCCAACCAAAAGATTTACAAAAATCCCAAAAGTTTTATGAATTTGTTTTAATAGATATAGATTCAATTAGTATCAAACATTATAGATAAAATCAAGCCCTCTAAAATCACTCATTTAATAGTCCAGATTCTACAAGTCCTAACTCCATCAATGTGAGCTGGCCATCCTAGTAATTTCAAAAAATTCTCCCAAAAATTCAATCCTCAGTATTTCAATTACTGGGATTATCAAAATACATGGCATCTTGTCTTCTTGTTCGAAAATCAAAACCATAAACATTCTTGGCTCTTTTATTTCAAATTAGGAATCAACTATCAATTTTCTTATTAGATCTCTTATTGGTGGGATTATTATGGTCCTATCAATGAAATACTTCCTACTTCTGTTATAGAAGGTTTTGAAACCTTCCAACCTTCCAACAAAATGCTTCTTTGCCAAACAGAAATCAAAAATTCTCCATGCTCAATTTTTATTCTCAATTTATATTATCTTAGATTGTTAGCTGGAAATACACATTTGTTCTACCTCCTATATTAGGATGCAAATATAAAGTCAAGTGGTGGCAAGAGTTTAATCAAGAAAAGGCAAACCAAATCAAAAGTTTTGGAATGGCTCTCTCATCATGCTCAACACACTGCAGCAATAGAACCTTCAATGGCCAAATTCTTAAAACACAAATCTATCCCAAGTTCCAGTTTTGCAGGGACAAAATCCAAACTAGAATACAAAAAACTTCTACTTAGAACATTATTTGAATTAGAAAGTGAAGAAAAAGAATCAAAGCAAGAGAACATCAAGAGTTCTCCAACAGACTATGCACCCAGCATTGAAGAAGAATGATCACCATTTCTAAAAATAACCACTATTTCCATCTACCCAAATACAGAAATATAAAAATACTAGCATCCATATCAATAAATGATCTCTACCAATATCAGTCAAAGATTCATCTCTAACATCTACTCTGAATTTGTGTCCTGGATTTAACTTGATTTGACAAAAGCACCTGCAAAAGCAAAGATTCCAAATCAGCAAAGCATTACCTCTAAAATATAACAAAAAGCATAAGTTTCAAGAAAGTACTGGCCAGCAAGGTTTGCGGACTTGATAGCGGAATTCATGCCAATTGTTGATTGATATGGTACAGTACCGTATTGAACCGTATCATACCATATCGATAATAAAAATTAAAAAAATTTCATCCATCAGCACTGAAAAAGAAAATCGGATCGAACCGGACTGAACCGGCTCTGAACCATACCAAACCGGACCAAACTATTTGCTATCGGGCAGTTCGGGCCGATATCGTACTGAACCGATCGGTTCGATCTGGTTCAATCCATTTTTGAAATTCGACCTGAATTGGATTGGCTCCCCACCAGTATGGTTCAGTACAAGATGTACCGACTGGTTTGGACCGATATGGAATACCATGCCAGCCAGCACCAAAACATCATCTAAAAACTTGATCACTAGCCTCGGATTCTAGTAGCATAAGTTCTAAGACAGCAAAGCATTGCCTCCTGGATGTAATAAAAATGCAAGTCCCAAGTAAGCAACAGCCATCACTGAAAGCATCTAACATAAGTTTTAAGAAAGCACCAACCAGCACTGAAAGTATCTCCAACATGAGCCTCAGATACCAATGATTGGAAGACCAATACATATCCATTGTCTATAAATCTCCAACTTCAGGGATGGGTTCTTTCGGAGCAAGCTATCTCAAGACCAGTCTCTTCCAAATACCCTAATCCGAAAACCCTATATCCAAACAACCAAACCCTATAGAGTGAAAATATAAAAATTCTTATAGTTATTCACTTGCACCCTCCAAATTGTGGTCAAGCTAGATAATATTTGAAATGAGTTGAACAAAAAATTAAACACATGTCAGAAGAGAAGATATTTGAAGAAACTAAAGTATTTTATTGGAAAGAACTTTTCTTACAACCATTCACTTGGAATTCTTCATATAGAGATTTGATAATGGGACTCTGGATACAAGTATTTTGATATAGGGTTTGGTTATTTGGATATAAGATTTTTGGATTAGGATATTTGGAAGAGGTTGGTCTTGATGTAGCTTCCTCCGAAAGAACTTGTCCCTTTCTCCCGAAGTTGGAGCTTTATAGACTGCGGATTTATATTGATCTTCTAATTCATTTGAATCTAAGGCTCATATTGAAGATGCTCTTGGTGCTGACTAGTGCTTTCTTAGAACTTGTGTTAGATGCTTTCGGTTCTGACCAGTGCTTTCATAGGACTTACATTTTTATTACATCCAGGAGGCAATGCTTTGCTATCTTGGAACTCATGCCACTGAAATCTGAGGCTAGTGATGATGCTTTTGATGCTGGCTGCTACTTTCTTAGAACTTGTACTTTTTGTCATATCTTGAAGGCAATGCTTTGATAACTTGGAATCTTTACTTTTGTAGGTGCTTTTATCAAATCAGGTTAAATTCGGGATACAAATTCAGAGTAGATATCAGAGATGAATCTTTGGCTGATATTGGTAGAGATCATTTACTGATATGGATACTGGTATTGTTATATTTCTATATTTGGGTAGATGGAAATAGTGGCTATTTTAGATATAGTGATCATTCTTCCTCAATGTTGGGTGTATAGTCTGTTAATGAACTCTTGATGCTTTTTTGCTTTGATTCTTCTTCTTCACTATCTAGTTCAAATAATGTTTCAAGCAGAAGCTTGTGTTGTAAGAATCGACCATTGAAGGTTCTATTGCTGCAGTGTGTTGAGGATGACGAGAGAGCTATTCTAAAATTTTAGTTTGGTTGTCTTTTCTGGATTAAACTCTTGCCACCGCTTGACTTTATATTTGCATCCTAATATAAGAGGCAGTGGTAGATTCTGAATAAATGTGTATTCCCAGTTAACAATCCAAGATAATATGAATTAGGAATAAAAATTGAGGAGCATGAGAAATTTTTGATTTCTGTTTGGCAAAGTATTTGTTGGAAGGTTTCAAAACCTTCCATAATAGAAGTAGGAAGTATTTATTGATAAGACCGTAATAATCCACCAATGGGAGAACTAGTAAAAAAATTGATAGTTGATTCCTGATTTGAAATAAAAGAGCTAAGAACATTTGTGGTTTAAGTTTTGGAACAAGAAGGAAAGATACTAGACATTTTGATAATCCCAGTAATTGAAATACTGGGGATTGAATTCTTGGGAGAATTTTTTGAAGTTATTAAGATGGTCAGTCCACATTGATGGAGTCAGGACTTATAGAATCTGGACTGTTAAATGAGTAATTTCAAAGGGATTGATTCTATCCTTATAATGTTTGATATCAATTGAATCTGTATCTACTAAAAAATAAATTCATAAAACTTTTAGGATTTTTGTAAATATTTTGGCTGGAAATGTCAATTTGAAGAAAATATTTTTTCTACTACTAATATAGGTGTTTGTGCAAAATATTCATCTTCAATAGTCAAAATCATTTGGATTTTCTCTTATCGAAATACTTAGAATATTTCTTTTTTGGAAGAATTTTTTTAAGTAGAGTTGAGCCAGAAATCCCAGTCACCTATTTCGTTTAAATCTAGTTGTTGTAGTTTTTTGTTTGTAAAATTTGCAATTACTTTTGAAAAACTTCTAATCCCATTAAGGCGGAATTGGCCTGTGCAAGGTGTGACATTTGCTCTATGCTAAGCTTAGGTTGTTGGGTTGATTGTTGTTCTTCCAAAGTTACTTTCTCATACCAAGTTAAAGCTTTTGATGTTTGAGGAGTAGGCATAGGTTTCTTTTAAGAAGGTTTAGCATAATCTAATTTGGTTTGCTTTTGAACTGATGAGGGATTTGGAGTTGGCTTTTTAGGAGGCATATTGACTTACATTTTCCTGCAAGAATTCCCGTGAAAGGTAATTAGGAAGAGAATTATCCTATCCTTTATAATTAAATATCAAATTAAAATTGATAAAATGGCCTACCATCTAGCAAAGATTTGCTTGGATGCTAGGTTTTTGACATCTTTTTGAAGAATGTATTTTGCTGATTGGCAATCAGCTCTTAATAAAAATTCTGGTTTAACAAATCACTTAAATTTAAAGTACATAAGACAATTGCTAAAACTTCTTTTTTGACAGTGGAATACTTTTGTTGAGTGGTGTTCCAAATTTATGAAGTATATTGCACTGATTATTTTGAATTATTTTTTCACTATTTGAGGATCCCTCTGTAACCAATTTCAAAGGCGTCAGTTTCAACCATTTTAAATGCTTCTTGATCTGCTAAGCATAAACAGGGTAGAGTTTTACCTATTTCTTAATCATTCTAATTATTTAGGTATGCTTATCCATCCATGAAGGTGAATTTTTCTTTAGTCTTCCATATAAAAGTTTTGTTATAAGTTTAAGTTTTATAATAATCTGAGACATAATTTAAGCTTTCCAAAATCTTTGTGATTATATTTTTTTCAAGTATCATATTTTGGAATTTGTCAGCAAACTCAATTGTCCATTGTATTAGCTTGATAGTACCTTGTAGGATATCATAACTTAAAAAATCTTATTTTGGTTTGAAATAGTTCCATTTTGGATTTTGACAATACTATGCCACTTTTTAAAACTATATTTAAGAATATTTGTATATGTTAAAGTTTTGTTCTATAGATGTGGAGAGTATAAGTATGTTATCATTATATACTATGATGAATTTTATATAAAGATTGAATATTTCATTCATAATTCTCTGAAATTCAGAAAGAGCATTTTTCAAAACCAAACGGTATTACGTTCCACTCATATTGTCCAAATGGTACTATAAAAGCTATTTTATATCTATCTTTTTCACTAATCTAGATTTGCCAAAACCTAGATTTCATATCAAATTTTGAATAAATATTTGCATCAGAAATCCTATTCAGTAAGTCTTTTTTATTTGGGATTAGATATCTAATCCATTTTAATGTATTATTAAGGGATTTATAATTTATAACTAATCTAGGAATCCCTCTTTCAATTTCAGCATTTTTTTAGATATAAAATGCTGCACAACTTGAAGGAGATTGTTTAGCTTAATTAAGCCTTTTAAAATGAGGGTTTTAATTTCTTTTTTACAGTATTCTAGCATTTGTTTATTTATTTGAACTGGCCTTGTTTTTGTTAGAATTTTTCTTTTACTAAAGTTTTTTCTAAGCTAAATCTATTATATATTTCTTCCTATCCCAAAATGCATTGTGGAGGTCTGAACATGCAGTCTCCTATATTTTGTTTTTAACTATTTGAATTTATTGTATTATTGAGGGATTTTGCAATTGTTTTCTATTTTCTTATATCTTCTTCCTTTAAGTATTCTAATTGTTTCTATTTTCTGCTTATCTAACTGATTGTGAAACCTTATAAAGACTCCAAGGTTTTAGAATATGATTGATGAATGAAGGTAAATATCAAATTTTGTTCTAAAACTAGAGTTTTAATTCTTTCATCATCCATCCAGAAGGGTTTTATTAAGCTCAAAAATGCTGTTCCTAATATTACTAATTTATTTAAATTCATTATTAAGATGCAAGATATTTTGAGGCAGATCTTTTGATTACAAACAAAGGCTATGGTTAATTTTATTTAATTTTGATTCTGAATTGCTTGTTGTATTTAATTTTGCTTTAGCTTTATCAAAATATTTGGTAGAGATTAGCCCTTCTTGTATACAATTTGAATCTGCCCCTGAATCTATGAGAGCTATCATATTTAGTATGAAATCTTCCCCTATTATTATTGTGGAACTATCTATACAATTGAACCCTATTGGAGAAGGCATATGGATCTAAGTCATGGATGATGGCTCCTGATAGAATCTCTCTAAAAGATTTCTTCCTGCTACCAAAAGCCTTTACAATGCAAATGCAATACAACCACTGCCTCTAGTAACGACCTTCCTATCAAAGGATGTCTTCCTGAACTTTGACTTCCTTTACCAATTATAGAACCAGAGCCTAAGTTGTAGTATGACAATCCAATGCCTGGCCACCTGGCCACCTCATCCTGTTACCATTGATCATGCAAGCTTGTTCGAATGGCAGATTGGATCTATCCTCATCTGGAGTAGAAGCTAGCCCCTTTGACTCAGAGTGAGAAAGTTGGCTCTATTCTTGTAGTTTATAATTTTGCTAAATAATTATGAACTTTATCCGCAACTTACCATCTGAATCTAAAGTTCTGGTATACCATACATGGGATCAATATGGATGATGAACATCTGACTATCCTATGTAATATGATATACAAGATGAAGCCTGATCCAGAAGTCATAGTCCTATAATTATAAGAGGTAAGTTAACTTAAGTGGCATGCTTTTATTAACTCTCTCTTCAATCAGTAGTATATTATAACAAGGATATTTTTTACGGATGAAAATATTTAGGAAAATAATAGCTTTGGAGTTACCACAACTATCATAAGTATGAAAAGAATGAATCTAGGTGTACAGATATCAATGATAATAACTATTATTTAATATTACATGCTACTAATATAATACTATCTTATATATAATTTTTTTAATATTTTTATAGCTTACTGGTGGATTCATTTTGATTTGTCGACAAAAAATCTTAAGCTTCTTGCCTTCCGGATCTCATTTTGGTAGATTCATTTTAGTGGCCTCACCTGAGCTACTCTCATTCATATATCTAGATATGATATTCCGTATCGACTCAAATCGATCGGTATATCTTGTACCGTACCGTACTGATAGGGAACTGATACGGTTCATGTTGATTTTTTAGTACATGTTCAAACCGAACCATACCGATTGGTTCGATATGGTATGGATCCGAACTGCATGAAATCAGATGGTTTAGTCTAGTTTGGTGTGGTACAGGTCCGGTTCGGTATACTTCAACGTAATTTTTTTTAGTGGTAGTGGTGAAATTTTTTGATTTTTTAATATCGGTATAGATCGATACAGTACGATACCGTACCATACCATATCGAGTAGAAACTGGTATGGATCTTGGTACCAATTTTGAAATCTTGTATCGAGAAGGATGTCTAGAACAAGGAGCCCTATGATGGTTGACTTCCCACTAATCTCTATGGATAATCGATTGGATGCAAGTGTGGAATGTTATATTCTACATATTGTATGCATCATAGTTTACCTCCCTAGCTACAAACTAATTAGTCATGGAGGTAATCTTGACTCGTCAAGCTTCAGCCCTCAAGCCAACAAATCATCGGATCCTCATCTTGTATGAAATTATTATAGAGCAGATCATTATACTTTAGTTTTAGTTCCCCTTGAATGCACTCAGCCTCAACCTTTGATTGCAATAGGCATATACGAGATTGTTGAGGTGCTTCAATAATAGATGATTCCTCTGCTTGCTACGGATAAGATTGAAGGTGGACTAATTGCTCTCAAGGCCACATAAGTAGACTATCTCTGAGAGGATCCAGATAGCTAGACACATAAGGCTTCTTGCTGACTCTCCAAAGTGAATCCACCATTCGGCTACAAAGGTATTGAAGAAAATCACATATAATATAATAGTAGTTATAACATATTTAGCAATAGTTATAGATTGATATTTGACATCTAATATATCTGGATCTATAATTTTTTAATTGTCATAGGTGGCTTCTTTCTAAAGCTATCAGAGATCTTTCTAAACATTTTCATCCACGGAAAAGAGAATTTAAGTTAATGATTGAAGACATGAGGTAACTTAACTTACGTATGCCAATTAACTTACCTCTTAAAGATATTGAGCCACAACTCCTGGATCAGGCTCCATCTTGTAAATTGCATTACGTAGGATGGCAGAATTTCCTTGTCCATTCTAATTCTAAGGATAGTATACTAGAATATTGGATTTAGGTACCCAATTGCTAATATAATTTGCAGTCATTTTAATAAAATATTGACATCCGCAAGAGTAGTCAATAAGCAAGTATTTCAATGTACAGTAGTCAATAATCAAGTATTTCAATGTACATTCTCACCCACTGGATGGAGCTTCCAACCCATGTAATAGTCCTACTTCTGCTCAATGATGTTAATGTATTGATGAGCATGCTTCGGATCTACTTGTCTAATCTCAGCTTTTGCCACCTCCATCATGTGGTACAGAAGCACATCTAGGGCAACCTCTTGCTCAGGATTTTCATTGATGATCATGCGATCTTCGTGAAATATGTTAGAGGTTTTCATGAGAGTATCCAAGAGTTTAAGCTCTTCAAAGTTGAAGACATCTGTGAAACTAGCATGAAGGCCACAAATTTCAAGAATAAGAACTAGCCTAAGGACATGAAGGGTGACAAGTTTAATAAGGATGGTGGAAAACCTAGCTAGAAGGAGCAGACTAAGAACTAGGCCAATACAACTTAGATTAAATTATTGTAACTACCGTAATATCAATGGACCCACCAAGAAGAGGTGTTGGAAGCTTCTCTTCGAGTTACAGCTGAAGAGGAAGAAGTCAAAGGATGAGGTTTCTAGGAAAAAAGAAAGGCCATCCTTAATGTAGTAGAGGTTGAATTGCCTAAGTTTGAGCAAGTAGATTCAAAATTGAGTCCGATGGTGAGAAACCCAAATAACAATTGAGGCAGATTCAGAGATGTAAGAGGAACTTATCCACTTAAAAAATCCAGGTGAAGTAGAGCATCATTGGGGTTACTGTAGATCATGAAAATCAAAGAACCTTATATTAAAATTTGGCTCAAAAGCTATGGTTGCAGACCAAGCCTTACCCACATCTATATGCTCTTGGTTGGATTCAAAAGGATGTCGAGTTGAACATCATGCAGTGTACCTTTAAGTTTATGATCATTAAGAGGTATATTGCTGGGATGTCTTATGAAGTAGTTCCTTTGGATGTCTGCCATACTATCCTTTGGAGCTTTTATCTATAAGATTGAATGCAATCTTCTATATGCAGTAGAGGAAGTATTGACTCATAAAGGACAAGAAAAGAATTCATGGTTAATGCCTCCTAAATACAAAAAAACTTGTTAATGCCTGTAATAAGTGTATGATGATGATATGAGAAGCTAATACCACTATTGATAGACCGAGCTCTTGCCCCTTAGTTCCACCAAATGATTGATTGAGATAGAGCTCAAGGGGAAGTCATTGCCATTATCAACAAGAAAGGACGGCAATGATTGTCTCTTCATGAAGTCTAGATATGAATTGGGGCAAGTAGTTTGCTAAGATCTTGAAGAAAAAAAAGAAAGGTTGGAAACCATCACCAACAAAGCCCAATGGTTTAGTTGTGAGACACATTGGCAAGCTTTTCCCCACCTTTATTCTTGATTTAAGAGGAGCTAAATCTCTTAAGCAGGAAGAGTCCTTATCTAAGAAGCTCAACAAACTCAATATGAATTGGTTTGCCCACTATGGGTACTCTTGGATAGAATCTAAAAGTGAAATCCGACATATCAGAAAGTCAAATTGAATTACATGCGAAACTTCTAGAGATCATAACTTAGTTATATGATGCTCAATTGAGATAATTTTTTTTTATATTCGATAAATTTTTCAAATCTATGAAGAGCACCACCTCATAAAGGAGCCGTGTAGCTAGCAATCAAGCTCAAATTCTATTATTCAGATCCTAAAATTAGCCAATCACACTGATTTTTTTTTTCAAGAAAGACTTTGATCGAATGTATCTTCCAATCATAGAAGAATTATGTATAGCAAAAGAAGGCAAAGTTGACGTAAGATTTTAGCTTTTCATATTTAATTCTACTAGTCGATTTATTTTTGAAAAATTTGTTTTATTCAAACAGGATGGATCTCACTATGATAATTAAAAGCTACATGACTTTTTGAATCATCAATGAAAAAAAAAGGATCCAAAATAATTTTTCATATTTTCTCAAATTCTTTTGAGTGATTTGAGTTTAGTGAGTTGAGGGAATTGTTCTTCTCCCCAATCAAATCAAACAAGATTTGTATGCATTTTAGAAACAAGCCAAGGTTAATCCACTAAAGGAATAGAAGAGCAAGCTAGGAAGTAATGGCTAAGAGTAAAAAGGGTTAACACATTATCTTGGTGAGGCTATTGAAGAATTGCCAACAAGCTAAGTCACTGAGCTAAAGAACAATGATGAAGATGGGGACATGCTACTAGATGAGTACAAGCTATGTAATCTAGAAAATTGTATAGAAAAGTATGGGACGTGAAAAAGAAAATGAAAGAAGGCATCGTGAAGGTTTTTGTCTTTAAACCCTAAGAATGCATCAAAAAAGAAAGTAACTAGCCTTTGCATAACCATCGAGGGAGTGGCCTGGTGGAACGGGTGTTTGCTTCCATGCAAGTGACCTGGGTTCGAGTCTGATAGGATAATGTACTCATCCGTTAGATTTGCCCATATGGTGAAGAGGGGATGCCCTTCTTCAAACTTCAAACTCGCTCTCCGAATCAAACATTCTCTAGTGGGTTGGGCTCATCCCCTTTTACTGACAAAAAAATTAGCCTTCACATAAAACATGACAAGATTTGTATAGTATTGTATGTGTCAAATAGTGTACTTAGATATGATGTGCGCTTGTAAGAAAATGATGTCCAAAGGCCTATAAAGACCTCTAAATAACATAGTTGGTCACTTTTTTTCCATTTTTAGAAATGGAACAATAGAATTATATTTCTATTTTTATTTTTTAAAATATAAATATATTTGCTATATTTAATAATTTTTTAAAACAAACATGACAATGGTGGTGGAGATGGTAGTAGTTGCAATGGAGGCAATGGGGATGATGGTGGTATTGTTAGTAGGTTTGGCGGTGGTTTAGTAATAATGATGATGATGGCTACAATGATGTGGTGGAGGCAATGACAGTGATGGTGGAAATGATAATGGTGTGGTGAAGATAATATAATATTAAAAGTGGCAACAATGGCGACAGTGGTAAAGATATCGGTAATGTGGTAGAGACTATGATGATGGTAATGATGGTGATAACAAGAGTGGTAGTGGCAATAACAATGGTGGGGCAACACTAATAGTAGTGGAGGTGGTAGTGGTGATGGTGGAGATAGTGATGGTTAAAATATGAATTTTTTATTTCAAAAATATTGAAAGCAAGAATTTTTTTTACTTCATTTTTTTAGAAATAATAAAATAATTTTAAAAATAAAAATAAAATAATAGTACCTAACACGTTTTTCTGATTTTTGTAATTTTTTAAAAGGAACATGAATACAAGTGATGCTAAACATAGCTTAAATTTAATAAGCAAAGCTTGTTGTCCAAAACTTATATATAAAAAATAGATGTTAAAATACATCTCAGCATATATAGTTTCAGGTTATATCATCTCCAAGATTGTCAAAATAATAAATTATTATATCTTAACCAATCTAATAGAAAAGGACTAAAAGAAAGCAAGGATATATGATAAATTCAAGAAATAAGGAGTTTTTTTATTAAAAAAGGAGTTAAAGTAAAGTCAAACGATAAAAAATTAGAAGCCACTTTAAGAGAGGCTAAGAGAAATTTGGTAGCTCCTTGGTTCTCCCAGCAAAGATGTTGTTCAAGTAGGGATTGAGAAGGGAATCCCATCTTTAATATGACATTTAAAAATTTCACAACAACCAATCTCATCCCAATCCCTATTTGTGAGAATTCATCAATTTATTCTTTCCACTTAGCTCATTTTGTGTTCACTTGGTAGGTCCATGAACAATTTGTTAATCTTGTGATTTATTCATTGATTTTGTAAGGTATTTGCTTTCCATTCACGAACTACTAAGCAATATGTAGAATAGTTCCCATGACTCTTAGATCATGAAAATTAGCATTCTTTTGGGAAAGTCACTAAATTTTGTATCTATACTAAATAGAGGGAGGCAAGGGCATCGATGAGTCTCTAAGAGTGCTCACAATGCTAGTGGTAGTTTGAGAAATCTTGTAATCCTTATGTGTGGCATCATCATAATAACTTGCCGGCTCTTGTACTAATGTCTTCATTAGCAATAAAAGTTGTTTTTCTCCTTAGTTCTCTTGTCCATTTTTACCTCTTCCTACTTCATTAAAACATGAGTTGTAATCTACAAATTTGCCGACATCGAACCTAGGCCCACTTGGAGATTGATAGAGTTAGGCAATTCAAGTAATTATTATAGAAATATTTGGGCACATATAACCAAGTACATTTGGGCATATATATAACTTGAAAATGAACATGTAGCTTGCTACAATCTCTATGCATGTGCGGTTGCCGTAACAAACTACATACACGCACCATGTGGCCATGCATCATGGCCGCCAGTTCTTGTGGGTCCCATTCATTAAGCATGCATCTCTATGCACCATCATAGGAACCAACGGCCATGATAGATTGCTTGCATGATGTTGGCATACATAGGGTAGACAACAATTTCTCATTAATTCTATACTTATTTATTTATATATAAATTGGTATATATATATATATATGTATACTTTGTATTACACTTATTAGAGTTGCTAAAAACTAGTGGATTTGAATTATATGCCAATAGACTTAGAAAAACAAGCAGTGACAATGACCTCTATAACTGGCAGTATCTTACAAACCACATCAGATTTTTAAGTAAGAGCAATTTACTCTAAAAATATCACACCTCTGATCTGAGATCATGAGCCATACCATCGCTTACTTATAAAAAATCTTTCACAAGCATGCAAGATATCTCTTCACGATATGATAAAATAATAGTAGAATATATAATCAATAAATTTATATTTAAATAACTAAAATCTCAATTTTAGTTTCTCACAAAATGCAATAATATTTAAAAGATCTTATATCAAACTTTACTAAAATTTTCAATTCTAAAATAAAGATATCGAAGTTCTGCTTTTAATCACTCTCAAAAATATTTTCGTGCTAATTCTCAAGATCTGTAAAAATAATAAAATATAGAATAATAAACTAGATAGCCCAAAAAGTAACGAACATTTTAGCTAGATAAATCAAGTAATAATAATATACTGAAAATAAGCATACAGAGGATATTAAGTCACAATCCAATTTAAATATATAACATTATCAAAACAAGATGCATACAAATTCAATCTTTTCAAATTTAAATTTTATTCGTAAATCGATTTTTTTCAAATATTTGGTTTATCTAGATAGCCATGAACTATGACCATATTTATACCCTATGGCTAGGCCAAATAATAAGTTTAGAATAGTCAAAGTGCCAATATATAATCCTCATGGGTAGAGTATCGATATGTCAACATATAACCTCATTGATAGGATATCGATATACCAACTCATAACCCCTATTGACAAGATATTGATACATTAGTGCATAAATCTCACTGGTAGAGTATCAATGCACTAATGCATAACCTCTACTAGCAAGTTATGGATACATCATTGCATCACCTCACTAGTATGATATTGATGTACCAGCACACAACTTCTACTGATAGAGTGTCGATGTACCAACACACAAACCTCATTGATAAGATGTTGATGTATTAGCGCACAACCCCTATTGGTAGAATATCAATATACCAGCATACAACTCCAACTGGTAGAGGATCGATATACTAGCCCACAACCTCCATTGATAGATAGCAACATAGTTAAATTACGAGTCAAAATTCATATCAATTTAAAACTCTTTTTTATAAAGTCACTTATATATTTCAATTGAATAATAGGTAAAACCATCCGAACTCAATCAATCGATCATAATCCATAATAGAACCAATATATTCGACAATGCATCAAAAAATGTTCTATAATAAAATAACTTTAAAATTAATATCATTATTTAAATTCATAAATCACAAACAATATGACTCAAAACTCAATGATACAAATATATAATTTGTAGATAAATCTAGAAAATAAAATATTACATACCTAGTGAGCGAAACCAAGCGACAGATCCAATTAATTCCAACAATTTCTCTTAGAGCCTAATATCCAAAATTATATTTTTTAATTAGATTTTCATCATAATTATTTTAATAATAAAATCTTATATTCTGATACTCTCGTAGGACTAGCCATTTGATAGTAACCGACAGCCCAATTAGTCTGATCAAGGGCATCCAATTGATTAACAATCAAAAGTCATGCTAGGATGTTAGGATGCAATTGACGCTAAAATCTAACAATTCCTAATGTAGTCAGAGTGGGGGCTAGCACACCGTCCAACAGCCATAGTTCAAGATCTTTCACTAAGGTCTATTAAGGTCATTAAAGGAAATCTTTACTAGATCAAACAACTCTTATAGAGATAGTAAAGAGAAAATAATTTAGAGAGATAAACTATATAGAGAGAGAAAGTGGAGAGAGAAATTAGGAAAGAGAGAAGAAGATTGCTCTTTTTTTCCTTCTCTTTTCTTTTTTCTTTTCTTCTT
>KE505007.1:358938-369642 GCA_000441515.1 Elaeis oleifera | reverse complement strand
TTTTTCTTTCTTCTTTTTTTTCCTTCTTTCCTTGGTCCTTGGCAAAACAGAAGACTTTCCCTTACTCTCGAAGTAGGGAAGCCTCTTGCCTGACTATGGCTAGTGAGATGGGCCTTGGCAGCATGGCTGAAGGTCTCCTAGATAGGGTTGGCAAAATATGATCCGACCCGCCAACCCGATTCATGTTCAACCGCCATAATAGGTTTGGATTTAGACTAAACAAGTTTGGGTCATAAATAGATCGACTCGTTTAATCCGTTTAATAATTGGATCGGATTGGGTTTAAATATCTGATCCGTGTAATCCATTTAATATCCAGATCAGATTGAGTCAGATAATCTATTTAACCTGTTTAATCTATTGAACCTATTTCCGACCTATTTAATCCGATCTGTTTAATCTGTTTAACCCATTTAAGATCTATTTAACCTGTTTAAAATCTGTTTAACCTGTTTCTGACTCATTTAATCCAACCTGTTTAACCCATTTAACCTGTTTAATCCATTTAATCTAATTTGACCTATTTAATAAACGGATTAAACAGATCAGATCGGGTTATTTGTTTAATAAACAGGTCGAATTCAGGTTTGAAATTTTGACCCATTTAATAAACAGATCGGATTTGGGTTGATGATTTTTGATCTGATCCGTTTATGATCCAATCCATTTATGATCTGACCCGACCTGATTGCCACCCCTACTCCTAGATGGTGGTTGGCCGTGACAACCACCAGCAGAAAAGCAAAGGAAAACAAAAACAAAAAAAAAGTTGGCAATATGTGAAATAAGGGAAGGGTTTGGGTCGAAATCTGGCTACTTCATGTCGAGTTTTTGTTGATGTGGTCCGAAAGATTTGGAGAAATGCCAAGGAAGAAGATTTGAGAGAGATTGAGACTTCATACCTTGCCTCCGATAATGTTTAGTCACGGGAGAAATTCTTTGTGCACCACCCGCAGTGTAGAAAATCTGACGTGGAGCATACCGCTTCGTCCTATTGGACCACGTAGCCACCATTTTCCAATGCACATTTAATATCTGCAGTTCTACTTTTTCGTTTGAAATTTTGAATGATGAAAATATCCCTTCCTTCCAAAAAAATTATGATATCTATGCTGATATTACGATATCCTACATTAAAATTATGACTTTCTGCATAGAATGTCATAATTTTTTCGCAGAATGTCATAAAGAGGGAAGAACATTTTTGTCATTGAAAAATTGTCATATCATAAAGAGGGAAGAGCATTTTCGTCATTGAAAAATTGATGGTAATTTTCAATGACGAAAATACCTTTCTCTCTTTATGATATTTTATGAAAAAATTATGATAAATTTTTCAATGACAAAAATGTCTTTCTCTCTTTATAACATTCTATGTAAAAATTATGGCATCCTGTGCAGAAAGTCATAATTTCAACGCAGAATGACATAATATCAGCACAGACTATCATAATTTTTTCAGAATGGAAGAGATATTTTCGTCGTTCAAAATTTCAAACAAAAAAGTAGAACTGCGAGCATTAAATGGATATTAAATATGTATTAAAAAATGATGACCATGTAGTTTAATAAGACAAAATGGTACACTCCATATCATATTTTCTATACTGCGGGCAATGCATAAAGAATTTTGCTTAGTCACCGTGGTGGTGGGCTATGTTTGGTGAAATTCAAACCAATCACCAACCAATTTTGCTCTGAGGGCAGGAACTTTAGTATGGGATTGGAGGGGAGTTGGGTTGGCCCTTAAATAGAAGAGACAAAGCACCAAGAACCCTTCTCCATATCGAATTTCCTTTGACAATATTGGGATGAGCCTTCTTCCCACCGTATTCTCCTTCTCTTCTTTCTTTTTTTTCGAGAGGAGATACAAATATCAAAAAACATCAACAAACATCAATTTGAGCTTAAAATCATTCAACAAATCATGAAAATGATTAGATATTTTAGAGATCAATAAAAAAAAAAATTGGTATGCTAGTTTGACCGATATATCTTGCCGTACCGAGTGTCGGTACGATACCGATTGAATCTGTATCGGTTGGTTGGTATTGTGTCGAACTGATTCTGATCGGCATGGGTACGGATACCGGTTCAGCCTTAGTTCAAATCTTTCCTAAGATTAAACAACTCTATAATAAAGTTTACAATATTGCTGCTTCCATTTTCTAATTCTAATATTTTTAATACTTGAACATTGTTTAATTTGAAGTAAGCATATGATGCTGTAACCATCCAGACTAGAAGTTTTACATTTGTATTTACTTTTTGGCTTCACTTATGCTACTGGAGAGTTCGTATGTAATGCAAATTAGTGACCATGATCTTTTATTCAAATAGTAGACTTTAAATGTCTTGGACTGGTTGTTCCTCTGTAGACTTAATGGATGATATCTACGTTAGTCATGACAGTGGTAATCTATTTTGGTGACAGGTCAATGTACCATTCGTTTATACTTTTAACCAACATAAAAGAGATTTAACTATTTTGTTTCTACTGAACTTAAATGTCATATTGCTTTCAGTCATATTCCATGATCATATGCCTGTGCTAATGTTCTAATGTCCATAACAGAGCAGAAAATTTACTATGTTTATCACCAGTATTGTTGGTTCTACCATTTTGATGTTTTCTTGTAACCACCGAACAAGAGATTTTTTGGCACGCTTTTAGAACTCAAAAGAAAGGAGCAGGATGTAAGGTGTTGATGCAGATTTGTCATGGTTTTTGTCAGACATTGAAGATGGAGAGCTGCATGAGCTTAAGGAGAACTTGTCCAGAACA
Source organism: Elaeis oleifera (assembly GCA_000441515.1). Classification (NCBI taxonomy): domain Eukaryota; kingdom Viridiplantae; phylum Streptophyta; class Magnoliopsida; order Arecales; family Arecaceae; genus Elaeis; species Elaeis oleifera. Next base: position 366,857 of record KE505007.1, on the reverse strand, counting down.
TGTAATGGGAAATCATCTTAAAAACGCAGTTTTCATTTGCTACATGGTATTCTCTCTACTCACCTGTCATGGTGAACTGCATCAGTCTGGTGCCACAGAATGCAAACCAGATTACAACTGGTCTTCAATGAAACTCCAACTGCAATAATGCTTCTCTTTTCTGGCTCTGCAAAACTAATGGACCGGCAAACCCATCACGGGTTTAGAGGTACGAATGGCCTCAAATTTACAGGATTGTTGGTGCAGTAAACTCTGCTTCTGATTGGAGCAGATCGAAATATGGAACATACACTTTTTGTTAATTGGATGTCAAAAGAGAGACGTACCGGAGAAATTGTAATCTATGCAGGTAATTATTTTCAGACCAATCAGATAGTGTCATTTTCATTTGCAACATGAAAGAGAGAAACATAGGCAGAAGATGTGCACTTTTTTCCCACAAACTGATGAGAATATAACAATGTGTTACTTTCGTTTGCAGCATGAGGCCATGGATTGGTTTACATGGGAGAAAACCTGTTTTCTCTTGACCTTTAATTTGTTCGCATTAAACAAATACAAGACAAGCATCATCTGAGTCCAAATTAGGTTGCTGTTGCTTTCCCGGGTACTCTCTGGGCTATCCATCCCAGGCCATCATATAATCCCGCACCGGTGAGAGCACAACAAGCTTGGATGTGCCAGTCATGGTTCTTGATGCTATGGAGGGAGAGGGCATCAGTGATCTCAGCTGGAGGCATTGCATCCTTGAGGTCCTGTTTGTTAGCAAATACGAGCACCACGGTGTGCTCAAGGTCTGCATGCTGAAGCAGCCTGAAGAGCTCATCCTTCATGATGGAGATCCGAGCTCGGTCAGTGCTATCTATCACAACAATGACAGCATGAGCTCCCCGGTAATATGTTGCCCAGGAGGCTCTCAGTCTATCTTGTCCCCCAAGATCCCAAACCTGGTTGGTCATAGCATGATGTGAGATGGACAGCGGAAATGTTGCAATGCTTACGATCAAAATGACTTGAAATGCCATGATTTGAAGATAATGCAATAAGCTAATTATCAACAGGAACAGCCTGAACCATGACACTCCAAAATCAAATTCTATTTACTCATCACACAACATGAGCAAAGTGCATGCCAAGAATGATGTGAACCTTTTTTTTTTTTGCATTTAGCTTGCTAATCAGGGAGATAGGATAAATAATTTATCCAAAATAATACAATATAGTTAAACTTTAAAGACGCAAACCTTTTCAATATAGCAGGATTTTGATTTAAATTTCCTTCCTAAGAGTGAAAAACAGGCTTTTAAGTTGCTTCCCACTTCAATAACAGGACGATGCAAAAGTTTAGTTTGCAAAATCTAACTGAAACTGAATCACCGGTGACAGAAGACCGGAGAGATCACTGAGGCATAATTGGTGATACATGCCAAAAGGGTTGAAGATTTCTACAAGAGTACAACAGGAGCAGTTTTCAGACTAGGATGACTAAGAAAGGTCATTATCTATACGGTACTGAGACCTCATATTTGATAGAATTGGAGATATATCTTGAGCTCATGACATCAAACTTAATTATGAAGACATGGTGTACTGCAGGTAGAACTGAAGAATCATCCAAAGAAGTAAAATATATAAAAACACAAACAGATGCATGCAGATTAAGCAGGAAAAGCAGGCATGGTTTGCAATTAACTTCACATTCAACTTCAGTAAATATCTGTAAAGTAGTTAGTCACAAAGACTGGATGAGTACAAATGCGAATTTTACTAACAGGGCAAGTTTGATCTCATTTTAGAACCCAAGAACTGACACACTATCCTACTTTGAAGAGTAGAAAGCGATTCAAATTCCCCTGTCAACACATCTATCTTGAAAAAGAAGGAAAAAAAAATGCAGAACCAGACATAACACAGCCTACTGGCGTCATGATGAAATTAGTTCTGCTTAAAAACTCTATTCGCCAAGGATCAGACCATCCTAGTAATTGTGAAAGGACTAATGGTGTCTGTTGGGCATAACAGAACATAACCAAATGCTATCGAAGTTGAAATTTCAGTATAACATTGTCCAAGACATATTTTTGATCTAGTTAAAGAATTAGTTTGATATTAGCACTTATTAATTTGATAGGTCAGTATGAACACTTAATACCTGCAAATAGTGTAGTTTGCTCCAGGATTTAGAGATTGAGGATGCAAACTTTGTAATTTATGTCTTTAGAGAAATAAGATCTGCCAACTATGTTCATTTCAAATCTTAGACCACATTAAGCATTCAGTATATTCTGATAACAATCACAAAGCAGTAGTCCAACTTGAGGAAAATTGGAGTTCCTAGCCATATAATGTCATAACAACACAATTGGCAGCATCAGATTATTGCTTAACAATGCATCCTATGATTACCTAAATACGCAGTTAAATAAGCCCTTAAAAAACCTACACCAACTTTATCAATAATATGTCACCCCTAATCAACCGCTGATTTGAGTAGCCATGTCAATAACATCAAACATGTTCTGCCAAATATTTACATGTATCTACCAACTAGCCAAGTTCCTAAATTCACCACACAGGTAAACAGATGAGCCAAAATGTGTCAGACAATGACCATGCATTAGAACTAAATTTTCAAATCAAAGTACCAAAGACATGAGTTAGGAAACAAATCAGTCATTTTTACCCTCTAAGAACGATAAAACTTAACAAGGATTATGCAACTTGGCACAAGCCCACCAAAAGAGAGATGAAGAAAAGTACGCATAAAAAACTCAAGGACATAAGGGAGCATCATTACTTGGATCACAAATGCTGCAATGATAAATCAGTTTAGAAACTCTCATCCAGTAATTAACCCAAATAAAAAGCCAAATCCAACAGTATCATATGCAAGATCTTGCCTTTAAGCATCAGCATAAAGGTCCTTCCATTTTCTTGAGATAGCAAATTATTATCAAAACTTGCATTTCAAGTTTCTTTCCCTGCAGATCATAAATAAATTGAACACTTGTCTTTTTCCTTTCTTTGAGGCAAAATCTGGAGTAGTTCACTTACTACTGTGTCACAAATTATTTGACAGAATTTTTCTGAACTTTTCAGAGTTTTTTAAAATTTCACAGGTTTCCAGGGATTTGTTTGTTTATTTTAAAGATTACTATAAAAATTCCATATGTTGCAATCAGAATATTTATTAAAATTGTGCCTATTGATAGAAGTTTGACCTTGCCAAGTTAAACACAGGCTAGTGACCAGTCTACTGAAAGATTATATATATTCTTATATCTAAAATCCAATTCTTGAGTACCTGCTGCAATCTACCGCATTAATTCTAGCTTGAGAAAAGTGCATACTATCAAGTTGAACAAAATCATCACAAAATTAATCTCACTGGCTAGGGATATTCATTATCAACATTTCCAATAATTGAAGTATTACAATGTTGAAGACAAGGTTCCAGATACCAGTACCGGACCTTATACTGGTTTCTTGCTGGAATGGTACGATACTAAGTACCTACAGATGATATGAGATATGCAACCTCGTACTGACACACTATGGATTGATGCTGATTTTCTGCTAGGATGGCATGGTATCACTCATACCTTTCTATTCCAGCAATTTTAAACCTTGCTTGAAGATTTCATAAAATGCATGACCGAACATCTGGAAACTTTGTCAAGATTCTAAAAAATAATAAAAAATTATTATATTATCATGTAGACAAATGTTTTATGACTTGGAATGTCAAACAATAAAAAGAATCTATAAAATGAAGTGAGACTGTTGAGAAATATATGGTAAAATAAGAAGGATAGAGCGAGAATGTGTGTTAGAGAGGCATATGAGCTCTCCATTAGTTAAAGACAAATGTGATGGAGAATGCATTTAGAATTTGATAAGGTAATGGAATGGATGATGAAACTTTAAGAGGCTACTGTAGGAAAAGTGTTCAAATATTCATCAGAAGAATTAGGACAGAGAGAAGGTAACACAGATAAATACACCACAGAAAAGGAAATATTGATAAATATGGAGTGAAAGGGTTTGGAAAACTTGCAAAGACACTAAAATAAGCAAACATAAAAGGAATGAGAGGTGAATGAGGATTCATGAAACTGACGAGAAACAGCTTGGATAAGGCTTGAGGTTGTGATTATAGCATTTCTATGATAATTGTCCAGAAGGGAGGAGAAAAAACAGCCTGTTTAATACGACCTACTAGTCCTGTACCAAATCCTCATCCACTGCCCCATTAAGCTTCTTTGCAATAAACAATAAAAATGGGTATATCAATCACATGGAGAAGCAACAAATATAAACACCATTAGAAGCATCAAAACATTGCACCATCTAATGTGACTAAGAGAATATCAAGGACCAGAATTCTTCAAATCCATAATAGTAGGCTCTAAATTATATATCTAAAGTTTCCAAAACTGTAATCATACCATATATAAAGACAAGTCTCCATTCCTGTATCTTCCTCATTACACAACAAATTATGGGAATCACTTTTGATAACTACAATGAATGATGATTTTCACCAAAAACAGCCATCATTAAGTAACCAAATCTTTAGATCTTTAACTTTTTTCTTGTAAAACAACTTCAGAAAATAACAAGAAGATAACTCATTTAGAAACAAATATTCACCAGCTAATGCAAAGTATTAAAGAAATTAACAATCCATAAGATCCCTCAAACTAACAGCGAATACCCAATTCCCGCCACATTCATTAATAAAGCATCCCAAGAGTGAAAAGCCATTTGACAATAGTATGTTAACTTGCTTTTGTTAATCTCACCACAAATACAACTTTCTTTTTCGAATTCATTTTTCCTTCCTCAACCTTGGTTTGACAAGCTCTTATCCCATCTATTGAAGTGCTTTAGTTAATACCAGGCAATATTGACAAGAACTTCTAGAAATAGCTTTCCTGGCAAAAGGAAATTTCATCTGAAGACCATGATAGTTGTACATTCCCCACCACATTGAATAAGATATTGATGACAGTAGAAAGTGAACAGAGTAAAATATATAAATTAGACAATCTTATATTATATTTTTTTCGTTTAGAGCTTTAAACGGATCGGATTCAGGTCAGATCGATGCTGCATCTTCATCCAAACTCAATAAGACAAATTGAATTTCGATTTGGGTTCGGACCCATCAAAATGGATAAGCTTTAAACTCGAATCTGAACTCAGTTAATAGCCAAATTCGAGTTTTGATTAGAGTTTTAATGGGCTATTCAACGCATGATTTTATCTTATATTTCCTCATGCTAATTTTTGTTTTGTTCTCCTTCTGCCACTTATTAGATTATATTAACAAAGTTATGACTTTAGAATATTAGCTATAACAAGGCATAACAATTAATACGAGTGAATATTAGTATTAAAGAATTTAATCATATTAGGAACAAACTTTAAGTTGCAATTCATATTAAATTTGATTGAAATGAATTGAAATCTAAATGTCAGTCAGCATTCGGAACTGAAATGACAATAGGCAAGGGTTAAGGAGAGCATGCGTGAGAAAAAGTACAAATTCATATGTTCAGAAAAGGAATCAATGCAAGTCACATGGAAAATCCTCTTTATATTACTATACACATACATACATACATACATACATATACATACATATATATGTACACACACACACACACACACACACATATTTGGGTTATCTAGTTTTTGGATTAGAATATAGCTAGATCCAATAGGAGGGAAAAAATCTACAAAAAATAGAATTGTACAACCGTACAGACATCTTTTGTACATAGAGCTCCACAATGAAATTTGCATTTTCCTTTTTTCTCTTGTATTCTATTGAAGAAAGAAATAGAAACCACCCAATTCCAATGGTTCAATGATCCATTTACCACCTTCCTTTTATAGGAAAGAACACTAGGATGGTAATGTTGCTTTATATATTTATTTTGTTTGTGATTTTAGCAATCCCAAAATTCCTTCCTGATACGATTAAATGAGGAAAAGGTGATTTTCTTTTTCCATGTTTGTACATTTTCTTTCATAACATAAATATCAGAAAGAGAATTCTGGTGTGCAAGAAAGATGGTTTGTGATGATGAAATGTACCCCCAACACAAGATTAAATCCAGATCCTATAATGGAATCTAAACTTCGATCAATAAGGTTACTAGAAACTTAAATTCAATCCGTACCTGACTATTAGAATTTAATCAGATCAAACTATCGGTTTTCCAGTACCACTTACACCCCTAATATTTTTATGGAGATATGAGAAGCATGTGAAAAGGAGTAACAGGGTCTGACCAGCTATGGATTTCCAAAGGACATAGTTTCAGATAATCCAACAATATAGAGTCCAAAAACAGAGAGAACATTGTAAATTATGTGACTTACTACTTGAGAAGAAGTTACTCTGGCTTTGAAGTGCTTCAACTTGCTATCCACAAGTTTCAATATTGAAATCTTTATAAGCAGAGAGCAGATCTACCACCCAATTGCAAATCTGCCTCAAAGAATTTTTACTACAAAACTATTCAAGAAAATGATACCAATAGATTTTATTAGATTATTACTAGTAGCTTCCCTCATAGTAACTTGATTAAGCCAATGATCTGCGACCTAATAGTGCAAAAGTATTTGGAGGAAGAAGGATTTAAGAAACTACTCCTAATTAGGGGAAAGAGAAAAAGAAATTCCAAGACTATTAAATGCCTCCAGGCTCCAACAATAGTTAATTGAAACGAAACAGATGATAGTCTGACGTTCGCCGTACCGGTATCGGACCCCGTATCGGTAAAATTCTATTAATGTCGGTACGCAGTTCGGTATGGTACAGCAATATTGGTATGCTTCGGTATGGCGTATCGGTACGAGACTGGTACGGTACGGTACGGACGGTATGGGACGGTACGGCATTCCTTGGATGATACCAAGTAAGAAGAAAGATGGATAAATATGTCCTTTAAACATGGGAAAACATAAGGAAGACAAACAAACTAAACAAAGATTAAAAGGTTTAAATCATAGTTGCTGGTTTGGAGTCACTATCAGTCTCAAAGATTTTAAGTTTCAACTAAAACCATATGCTTCAACCAACACCAAACTAAAGCCAGGGGCCCTAGTTTCAGCTTCAGTCTAGCTTTGGTGGTTTCAGTTAGTTCCAATCAAAACTGACCAATTTTGGTAAGAATTGACCAGTTCAACCTAATTTCAGGGGTTTTGATCAGTTTCAACTAAAACCAACTGAAACTAAGCATAGATATCATTTAAAGCCTTGTTTTGATGTTTGCTATCATATTTTTGACATTTCTTTGTTTATTTAAGTACATCAGCTACATAGATTTTCGTCGTTTCTTTGTCATTTCTTTTCTCTTGAGCTAAAAGAGGAATACATAATAAAGATAATTCTTGATGACTAGGCTTCTAATGGCCCTTATCATAGAATTTTATAAAGATTTTTGTAAACGACTAAATACAAACATATATTTTACAAATGAAAAAATCAAACATTTCATAACTTCTTGGATTAGTGAAAAGCTATCTCACTATTCCTCATCTCTATTAGTACTTTCACCTACATTGTGATGATGATGATTATGATGACCAGTATTATTTGCATGTTACCTCGCAATAGGATGTGGTATTAAACAGGTAAATAAGATCCATCGTATCGTCCTGAAATGGGGCACATCGGAGGTGAACCAGCTTTGACCCCTCGGTTTGAGAAACTAGTGATGACATGGGAGAAGGAAAGGGAAGGAGAGGAAGAGAGGGTGGGAGGGAGGAAGAGCATGAAAGGGGGGAAGGAGGGAGAGAGAGGCTAGGATAGGGAGAGAGAGGGGGCTCAGAAGCTTTCCTCTCATCCTCCGCTCATCCGCAGGCCCCATTGGGTGGAGCCCCCGACCCTAAATCTTTTGCCA
>KE505007.1:343140-358671 GCA_000441515.1 Elaeis oleifera | reverse complement strand
AAAGGGATTCCAAGTCCCTCCTCTCTCCCTCACCTAGTATCTCTCTCTCCCCCCATCTATCTCCCTCTCTCTTTTCCTCTCTCATCCTCTCTAGTTCCCTTGGTGGTACATACTAGAACAGCATAGCACAATACCACATCGTGCTACCTGCCTACTAGCATGGATGCCTGTTCTAGTACTATGGACCTTGGCTAAATTAATTATTTATACTATTGCATACTTGTTTGTTAGTTTATGCTTGATTGATAAATATTCGGTATTTTCTCAAGAGATTACTACATTAATATGGTAATTCATTGCATTAATATGCAAATAATGTAATTTCAGATTGAAACTACCCAAGCTATATAAATGATGATCTTAAATACCCTCAAACACAATTAAATAACAAAAATGACTTGCCTAAACAACCCAAACTATATAAGCTATGAAATTGATAAATCAAAATAAAATAATGGAAAATTTGTTGTGTTGATTTCTATTGATTTTACTAGTTTTAAAATTTTTCTAACTTTTGACCAAAACTACCAATTCTAAAACTCTGATTGAGTGATCGAAACCTAAATTGAAACCAGGTTCTAAAACGTTGTTAGTAAAGTAGAAGCACAGCTCCAAAAATCATCAGAAGAAAGTATCAATAACATCATGCTTATTTAAGGAAAACCTTATAAGTCTATAATGTAGGCCACATTTGTATCAGTGGTTTTAACATAAAAGATCTATACTTTATATTCATGAAAAGTTCAATGATAATATCAATCAGCTTTAGTTCAGCTAGTTGACATCCCTCCCCGCATAAGAGAAGCACAAGGTTCAAATCTTGCTGGTGGCATCCGTGTTGTATTTCTGAAAATAATTATTTGTGGTTAATGTACAATTATAGATCAAATTGATAAGATGATTACGACATAATGTCTTAATTATCTAACAACTATAATTACTGTTTAGAATTATCTTCATGTTTTCTAGCATAAGATGGGCATAGTACTCAGCAAAAGAATTGTACTACTTAATTACACTTCCCATTAACAACACAACAAATCCCTTCATTGAATTTGCATACATCTTGAAGTTCAATAGAATGATTACATGAATCAGGAGAAAGCATGCACAGTCTCCCATAAGATATGGAATATTCTTTGCAAGAAGACCTGAAGACCAATTTCTTTGCCACCATATGTGGAACCACTTGAAGCTCATTCAAAGAAGCTGCAGTACTCCAAAGGGTAGAAATATTACTAGTCATAATGAAGATCTTGCATTTGCACTTGAATTCAAGCTCCAATGTTTAATATCTTGTTGGTTGGGAAAATGGTTTCAAGTCTCACATCTTTATGCCATTATATATGACTAGGAGAGTATTCAGGTTGCCAATAATCCAATGATCAGTAAGCAACCAAGAATATTATGGATGACAGCCAACATGTCCATCGGTACTCAATGGTCATCAATTATGTTTGCCTTCCATCGTTCAGCTTATTGACTTCATTGCAGAGTATGGCACCATATTAAGCATTCTCCTTGGACTGGATATATTTTTTTGCAAATGATCCAAAATGAGTTATGATTTGCATGATTGCTCAATTTATGTATATTCATTCTGGACATTATACCAGTGTGACATTTTGCATAGCAAATTGTTTATGTTTTTTTTTCAAGTACTGTTGGCAACAATTATGGTACACAAACTGCATTTTTTCCCTAAATTCTCTCACAGAGGCAAGCATAAGCATGTAGCGTTTTCTAGATTTCTTGCTTTTAATGTCAAATAGATACATACGTAGCTATGTGCATATATAAAGAATTTTGGAATTATTTTGGTAATATAATAATCATCACCTAATGTCCATTAATTTAATGCATTTTAGTGGCATAGGTACAGGATACAAGTAACATAAAGAAAAAAACAAGTTGCTTTGCCCTTTATCAAGGTATAAAGTAACTAAAGACATTGACCAGGCACATTAAAAGTACTCCCCTTCAAATGTTATATAATAAACTGTTGTTTCTTTGACCATAGCCAAAACTCCAAAGGGTTCTCCTACCTCATTAAAGATTCCTCGGAATTTATATTTCTGTTCTGTTAATCCTGAAACAGCTCAAATAACAACTCCCAATCAATGTCATGTATTTCCTAACTCCTACCACTCCATCCATTCTATCCTTAAAATTCTTAACATCACAGGACGAAAAACTCTCTTTGTCAAACAGTCAAATCCATATGCAATGTCTCAAAATTCAGCTATTTCATATCGAAGTAAAACTGAAATGAATGTGTATATGTAAATCACCCAAAATAACTATATAATGAGAAACTACATCAGAATATTCCATCACATCATCACTACAATACAGCACAACTAAAAAGTTTGCTAAAGTCCTAAGAGACAACAAACTTCATATGCCAGTGTTATATAGTTAAACTCACCCCAACTAATGTATTAACCTCTTCCCCAACAAAAAAAAAACAAAGCCAACCATAAAATATCGAAGTTAACAGAAACGGTAAACTATATGCTTACTTACAGGTCCTGGGAAAGGACTTGCTGACTCATATAACAAAAGACTAAAGAGAATTTAAGCCACATGTTGCCTTATTGACCTCCATCAAGCAAACTGCTAACCCAACCTGCGCTTCTTACTATTTAAACTCTCTCCAAAGATCAATCTTCTGATTTTGATTTGTTTATGTATGGACCATATCATTAAGCTTTAGTTCATCTAGGTTCTTTCCCTACATCTCTCCTTGTAGATTATCAGTTCCCCTTCCCACAACAGAAACCAACTTCACTTTTCTGTTGCAACATTTGGTTAAAGATCGATAACCTTTTAATCTTCTGATCTAAATTGTTTTCCATAGATTAGTGCCCAGTTGACTCAGTAACATCCTGTTAACTAACGACCCATGACATCCGAAACTTCAGAAGAATTCAAATAAATAACCAACTAAGCAATCCATTTTTAGAACAGTAACTTAAACAGGAAAACAACCATCAGCTGCAAAACAGATTGGAAAGAACGGGGAAAAAGAAGAACATTCACCGACCTCAAACCTTATGTTCTTGTAAACAACCTCCTCGACGTTGCTCCCAATGGTAGGACTCGTGTTGACGACATCTCCAAGATGCAATTTGTAAAGAGTCGTCGTCTTCCCGGCATTGTCCAACCCAACCACCACAATCTTGTACTCCTTCGCGGGGAACAACATGAACCAAAACCTTGACACCAGCGCCCCATCTTCTGCCTCAAGATCCAATACTTTCACCCTCAAATCTAAAACCAGAAGAGAAATCCAAACTCTAATACCACTACTTACAAAAAAAAAAGAATTCAAAGAAAACATCTTGGGGGAAACCCTAATATCCGCCATCGATCTAGGACTACAAGAACTAGAAAAGAAGAAGAAATTGGCGAAGAGCTCGGAATTGACGCAGGGGGAGAGGGAGGGTAAAAGGGATCTCACCTGATGACGGAGAAGGGAAGAAAGTTGAAGACTGAGAGCTCGAAAGGTGATTTAATGGCGGAGATCGGAGGTTTTCCCTGGTCTTTTCTCGGGTGGACACCGAGGAGGGAAGAAAACCAGAGAAAACCCTAATTCGGAGGACCGGGACGAAGCGCGGAAGGAGAGTCCGAATATATTTATAGGGAGACGAGGATGGTTGCTAACGGAAATGGATAGCTGTCGGAGCCAGCGTGGGATGGTGAGTTGGAACTCACGGAGTCATGAATGCGCACATCGCAATTACAAAAAGCCTTTTGGTACGCATCTCAATGTTTAAACTCCAAAATCAAAAAAGTATCTGAATTCTTTTACTAATCAAGTCCATCGATTTTCTAATTTATAATAATAATAATAAAATATAATATATAATAATATATAATTAGATAATATATACCTAATAAATTAATCATTCAGTATTGAGATATAAACTTTCAAATAAACAACATAGTATTCATCAGTATATATTATATAGTTAAATAATACATATCTAGCAAAATAATCATTCAATATTTAATATATATTTTAGATAAATTAATATATATTTTATAGAATATAATATTCACTAATATATAATATATAATTAATGATACATATCTAATATTTTAATATGCTCCTTTAGATAAATAGATATAGAGTTTTCATAACACAATGTTTATTTGTGCACAGTATATAACCAGGTAATATATACTTATCAACTTGATACATATTGTAAGCTTATTTGATACATATACAATATGTAATTAGTGATACATATCTAATATTTTAATATGCTCCTTTAGATAAATAGATATAGAGTTTTCATAACACAATGTTTATTAGTGCACAGTATATAACCAGGTGATACATACTTATCAACTCGATATATATTGTAAGCATATTTGATACATATATCTCATAGCGATTCAACAAACACCTCTAAATAATTTGATGCATAGTTTTCAGAATACGATGTTTACTAATACATTGTCTATGGTCAAGTGATATGTATCGAGCAAAATAGTTATCCATACATAACTCTAGATAAATCAGTTCATACTTTCCAAAATATAATGTTCATCAGTATATATTATATAGTCAAGTGATGCCTATCTAGCAAAATAGTCATTCAGTATTTCAATACATACTTCTACATATATCTATACATAGTTTCAAAACATGATGTTCACCAACATATAGTATATGCCTAGATGATATAAACTCGTCGGCTTCTTGATATATATTCTTTAATCAGAAAAAGAGAAAATATTTGGAGGAGAAGAAAGAGACTCAAGGAGGAGAAAAAAGGCCTTGTGGAGAGAAGAGATAATGGATGAAGAAGATATTGGAGAATTATTGACAACGAAGAACAGATGATATGAACAAATAGCCTCTCATTATGCACATGATTTTTTTTCTTTTTTGTTTATTTTATTAAAATTATGAGACTATCGGACTCCATTAATAGTAGGAGTTCCATGCTAATTTGATTTTATATTTCCTCTTTAAGATAGATATTGGAGGAGACATGGCAAAATAATAAGCTTATCCTATATGATATCCTCTAATGCATGCATCAGAGGATTTTTGTTCGTATCATAATGTGCTTACGTTGGTGGTATCTTCTCAAGGATGATATCGAAGTATAACTATATGTGACTAGGATTGAGATTTGGCCAGATTGATTTTTATTATGAATAATAAATCTTGCATATGCAAAATGATCATTCCTTTTCATATGATGAGCTAAAAATATAATCTATTTTTTCTACTTCATTTAGAAACTAGTTCATACTCACACAATGAATATCATAAAGAAAGAAAAGATATCAGAAGATTTTTCAAATATTTATTTCAGCTAATTATAAGAATAGTGTATGAAGGTTAGTTTGATGGTACGTTATCAAGGAAAGAGTTTCAATAAAGCATAATTTAACATTAAATATTAAAATTTTAAGTTGTACTGATAAATGCCAGAGGTTGAATTTCTAATTGAATCATATAACATAGAAAAAGTAAGGAAGAGAATGAATGCTCAAGCAAATCTTATATGGTTGTAAATTAATGATAGTCACTGAAAAATAGAAATGGCCAAGAATTCATGGTTTTCAAAACATTATGAAAAATATAAACTTAACTTAAAATTTGTTTGAGGTATAATAAAAATAAATATTGAAATTCTTGTCCACAATATATTATTCTTAGAATAGATGTGAATTAACTTACCGAGATATAAAAGCAACTCCTTACTTATCAGCCTCGAATTATGAGCACTAGACAGAGCATGTCTCCTAATCATATTTGTAGGCAAGTGCTATAGCTTGAGTATGCGGCATATTTCTATTGGGTTAGGAATTTCATGGATCTAGTCTAATAAAGAGATCTATATTGTTTTGCTTTGTATCACGGATCATCTCATGAGGGTTGTAACCAAAACTTTCATAGCAGAAGCTACCATTAATATTTAATAGAAGATTGATGAACTTTAAATTGGCATATTATCTTTCCTATAATTTAAAGATTTATGTTTTGAGTCATTGCAAGCCTCAACTAAAATTTAGGTTTGCAATGCAATGAAAAATACTATAAAAATTAAAATTTATTAGGTAGGTAGTAAATTAAATAAATTATTGAAACAACATGTAGCTTTTTTTTCTTTTCTTCATGAAACATGACATTGACGGAATATCAGTGTAAGACCATCCTTGCAATTATTTTTTAATATAAATTAAGCATCAACATATACAATACCAAAATAATATATATAGATATAATATGCTTAAGAATTAATAAATAAATCTACTCAACAAAAGATAGCAAAATTGTGTTGAAGAATTAAAACTAATAGACCATAAGTAGATTATTAAAATATAACCAGTTTAGTAACAGTGTCTATGCCAAATAATTTTATAATATATTGAAAAGTCAACTTTAAGGATTTTAAAATGTTAACAAGACTTAAAAGATAGAAGGAGAGAGAGATAGTTACTATGCAACTAATTATATAACATTCGTAATTATTTTCTAATTTTGTAATGGACTTATGCTCACATTCTCCTAGTGTTCTTTTTTCTTTAGAAGGGTTTTTCAAAAAATCTTGTACTCTTATAACCATGCTTTATGGTGCTTGATGCTATGCCCCTTTAATTTGTTTTCTATAATTTTCTATTTTTGCTAGAAAGTTCAATAGTGCAAATATTGCCATACCTTCCTTAAGTGATTCTAAATCAATTCATTGCAACATCATCATACCCAATTTTTGGCTTTACGTTTGAGGTTCCATAATATTTTGCCTATAGTTATCCAAGTTCATAGTTAGTGTCATAACTTATGTTTACTAAGATAGTTATATTACATAATTTTGGTTTTCCACAGAGATGGTCTCTTAGATCTAGCAATTTCACTAGATTAGCTGAAAATGTAGGCAAGATCTGCTTTCCATTTAAAATTAGCAACTCAATTTTGATGAATGCTAGACAAAATTACACTTCTAATAAAAATATACTGCATACCATGACTATAGTGAGAGTTGTAATTATAATATGCATAAGAGAGAGAGAGAAGGGGAATGCGGGATTGGATGTGAAAAGGGAGTTTCAAGAGGCTACAAAAAATATTAAGTTTGTTATGCATTATCCGATATGTTAGGACAAAGGAGGCTTGGAGCTTTATCACAAATCAACGTATCTTAGTTTAAAAAAGTTGATTAAGTCTTCTATTCAATGATAAACCACAAAGCCTGAAAAGAGAGAAGCCATTGAACATAGGCTCCATCAAAAGTTAAGAAGCCACCGTGAGTAGTTAAAAGAATAATTATAAAAGATAGCAATAAAGAGCCAATAATAACTACATTAAGGATACCCATAACATCCAAACTCACAAGCTATAAAGGGTAGAACACAACAGATGATATCAGCATCTATAACACAATCAATTCAAAATATACCATCACAAAATATAAAATAGGTAACGACATAGATATTGAGAATGTCTTGAGTTTATGAGCTCTAGAAAGGCAACAAAGGACTATTTTCCTAAAGTAGAGCCAGTAAAGCAAATGAAGCATAATGCAATAAACGAAGTAAGTGAAGAGGAGGAAAAAAGGTCCCTCCAGCGGCCATGCTTATTTGTTTGAACCACACGATTAGTTAACCAAGCATGTGAGGATGTGGGGGTGCAAGGTGGAGCCCTCACATGCCAGACAAATCTGATTATTGGAGAACACTAGTTTGAGTCTAAATCAACTTACTCTATTATATATATCTCTTATAACTAAGAAAAGAGATAAATTGAGTGTTCTAAAGATAAGGTATATTGGGAGCTAGGATTTGTGAGGAAATCTTGCACTCTAAAATCTTCAATTTTCTATAGTAGAACTTTTGCATTGTCTTTACCCATAGATGAAGTTAATAGGTTGAACTACATAAATATTGCATGCTCCTATTCTTTCTTTTTCACTCTTATTTTGTTATTCTCTCGAACTATTGTAGCAATAGATCATTATTCATCGACAAAACCACCATCTATTGAGAAATTTTAGAAGCATGCTACTTTTTCTTGCTTTTACTATCAAGCTTAGTGAAGCACAAGCTAGTCCTATTGCTTCTACTTTAGATAACTTTCAATTATCGAGTCTATAGCTATTGAAGCAAGTGAAGTGCCAATAGCAACAAAACTTCAAGCCTCTTATATAGGATACTTCATAATCTGATGTACTTACCGACTAGCTACTACCTACTAGAGAAATACCATTAATAGTAAAAACATGTCTAGAAGATCACTATAATCTTTCATTCTACTTGACCGAAAGAGCTAAATGTGAAGATTAAATCTAGTGACCAAAGGAGTGATGAAAGGAAAAGGACACAGGCTAATCCCACATCCAACCAAATCTATCTTTTAGGATTAGGTCTAGTCTCTCCAACCAACTTCCAACTACTTATAGTCACTTCCTTCACAGCTCTTAGAAAACAATAAAAATCACCAAAAAAGTGGAGGAAGAAAGAAGAAGCAAGGGGAGAAAGCAAAGAGAAGTAGAAGGAAAGAGAAACAAAAAGAGAGAAAGGAAGAGAACATAAAGAGAAAATAAAGACCTAATCGCTAGTCAGCCAAGCCAATGAACACAAGTGATCAAGCACCAAGAGAGAGAAGAAAATATTATAATGGAGAAAAATGAGAGAAAAATAGAAAGGATAAGGAAAGGAAGACGAGGAAGAAAGGAACAGAAGATAAGAGAAGGGGAAGGCTAGTGGCTAGCTACTAGCTATGCCTTTCTAGAAGAAAAAAGGAAGGAAAAATCTAAGATTTTAGAGGGGTGATTGGGTTCCAGCCTCTTTCACTAGAAACAACCTAAAGATAGAAGCAATATAACTATATTTCTAATTGATTTTCATTGGTCGGGATTGATATATATTAGTTGGGAAGATTTTTATCTAAAGAGCTTGAGAAAAAATGAGAGTGAGATGTGAGTTCTTATCATTAGATAGAAATTTTAAATACAAATATATATTATATCAAAAAAAATTGAAATTTGAAGAATATTCTCTTTTGATTTTGTGCATAATTTTTACTGACGATATCCTTCCATTGTCTTAGAGTATATTCTTAAATAGATAATCCCCATTGTTTACTAAAAAATAAATTCTAAATTTAAAGAAGGAAAGAAAATAACTGAATTCCATCTCTATTTTATGGAGGCAAGTTTCCAGTATCCTCTCTTTCTCGTTGATCGAAATCTATAAAAATTTTAATTTTTTTAAAGAGTAATGACACAAGAAATGTATATAAAATAGATCCTTCTATTTTTTTATGATTTATATATAATTTAATATTAATATTATTTTAAACATACATTACACGTATTGATTGCTGGTAAGATTAAAAGAAAGAAACATAGGTTATTAGGAAGACTAGGTTAGTGGGATAATAGTAAAAATAAAAATGAAGAAAGCTACAGAGAGTGGAAAGAATCATGGAAAATTAGAAGAAAAGAAATAATTATGGGTGGCTTATGACATGGATAGGCATAATTTCTTTTTCAAAAGAAAGGAAGAGAGATCCATATGCACCTACATTACAATTTCCTAGATCTCAATGCTTAAGGATATATCACTCTTAATTTTCAATCCAAAACCAAGGGTCTAACTAATAGGGCAAGCCTAGTTCCCATGTTGCATAAATAGTTGAATATTTTTAAAATAAAATTGACAAATAAAATATTCCTTGAATATTACAAAAATTTTGAAAGTTCTTTTTAACTTTTTCTTTTGTTTTTGCTACAGTATAAATGAGAGAGATGGTGCCAGGAAGCATATTCTACCAAAAAAGGTGTAGCAAGATTGATTTTTTATCTAACTATGTCAATTGTAATTATCATACTCCCGATTCGAGATCGCGAGCTGGAGGTCATGACAACCGCTGTATACTCATAGAAAATTTTTTCATAAGTATGCAAGGCATCTTATCATACTATCATAAAGTAACAGCAGAATAATTAGCCAATAATTTAAGTCCAAAGCTTAACAATCTAAATTTAACTTTAATATCTCAATAAATTCAACAATATTAAATAGATTTCATATCAAATTCAATAAGACTTTTAATCTAAATAAAAGTATGGAGGTTCTGCTTCTAATCATTCTCTCTCCGTGCATAATCCCATGACATCTTAGTTTCTCAAGATCTGTAAAAATAGTAAAATAAGAGGTACTGAGCTAAACAACCCAGTAAGCAATGATCACTTTAACTAGATTACATCAGACAATGAAGTAAATAATTATTTATAAAAATAAGCATATAGATTTCATCAATTAAAAATCAATTTCAATTATACTATATAGTTCATGTCAAATTCAATTCTTTTCAAAAATTTGAATTTCTGTTAAGAATTCAATTTCTTTTATTCTTAAGTTCTTCTTATCAATCATGAGCTATAACCATATTTTTTCTATAGCAGGATCATAACACCACGTATCATCTTATAATGAGCTACGAATCATCTGACAATAAAGTTCTTTGAAACCACTGATCTTGCTAGCGGTTTGTCGTTGATCTGCTGATGACATATCGTTGGTCTGCTGGTGACATAAATTTTTAGGATAAATCAATTATTAATATATTTATCTTCATTGGTCAGATCCTTTACATAGTCAGATTATCAATTCATATTATTCTTGAATCAAAATTCTTCATAAATCATATTTTTAATCTAATTCGATAGGAATATACACATAATCATGTGGTATCAATCAATATAATGTATAACAAAATTAGTACATTCAATTATGCTTCATCATAATATTTTAAAATAAGATATTTTAATAACAAATATTATTCATCAAATTCATGCATCATTTCATAAATTATGTCAGAAAATTATTATAATTATCAATAAATCTAAAAAATGAAGCATTACTTATCTCATATGCGTTCCAACAAATCCACATAATTCTATAAATATCTTTCTAAAATCTTCGATTCATAGATCATATCATGGTATCCCATTATCATGTATCTACAACTCTTATACAAGATCAAGTCCAATAATAAAAAAAAATACGAATACCATATTCAACAATCTAGATTGGTTAGGTCATCTAATTTTTCGATCAAGATCCAATTAAGACTAAATGATTCAACAGAGATCAAGGATGATTAAATCAATAGTACTCAACAGGAACCAAGATGGAGGTCAATATGTCATTCAGTGATCATAGGTCAATGCGATCAAGGAACTTCATCTTATCAAAGTCTACCAAAATACTAGAACTTGATAGAGATCAACAAAGATCGAATTATGCGATATTCGATGGAGATTTTAGATGGTGCAAATATATTGTCTGACTGACAAGGTGATCTAAAGTCTATCTACTGGGTTAACTCAGATTTAAAATGATAGGACTGGAAATCTTTTTTGAGTTCATAAATTAAATGGAGAGAGAAAATTATAGGAGAGAGAAATTAATCAAGTATAACAGAATTGATCAGATACAGTCCAACATCTCGATCAGTCCAATTAGGATGATCTAAATCAAAACATGATTGAACTACTATAGAGATGATTTAATAAAGCTATAGATAATCAAATCTAGTGGTTCATAGTCTGGTCAAGATGGATACTGGCACGCTGTCCAGTGACTATGGATCAGATCTCCTTCACTAAGGTCATTTCAAACTCATCATCAATCTTCTCAAATTTAAAAATCCTAAGAGAGAGAAATAATCTAAAAAGAAGAATTTTAGAGAGAGAAAGTGGAGAGAAAAATAGGGAGAGAAAGAGAGAAAGAGAGGAGAGAGGGGAGAGAAGAGAGAAAATCTTTTTCTCTCTTTTTTTTCTTCTTCGTCTTTTCTTTCTTTTTCTTTTCTTTCTTTTCTTTTCTTTTCCTTTTTCTTCTTCTTCTTCTTCTTCTTCTTATTTAGGTGGTGAAACAGGAGATCTCCCATCCACATCTATTCCCTGAACAAGGATGCTCAAGGCCACGGCAGTTGTCGCCGGTGATGGGGCTCACCGCAGTGCATCCATGACTCACCAATCTGGTGGCTAACGGTGATGTATGGCGCTAGTAAACAAGGAAAAATGGGTGGCAAAAATAAGGCACCTTGATTTCATCTAAATCCAATGATTTGTTGGCTGAAACTGATGATCTAAAGGGCATACAAGAAGGAAGAAGGGTTAATCAATGAAGGCCGACTTCATGCCTGATTTTTCGATGATTATTGGCCACGATTCCGGTGAACTCAATGAAAAACTTCTTCAAGGGAGAAGAAGGCAAACAGGATATTTTCGATGATGGAAGGAGATCGTAGGTGGTGGGTTTTAAAGAGAGGCTTGTCCTCCTTTAGAAGGGCTGAGGGGAGGAGTCCAACTCCTCCCCAGCTTCCATCTCCATCAGGAGACCATGCGGAAAAGGACTCCCAATAGGAGTCGCATTCCTTCCCATGCAGTACGCGCATCTCAATTTTTTTTATGCTTCATGATCCGTGCACAGCCTTATTGGGCTGCTACTAAAAATAGGCTGGGTCAAATTATGTTGGGGTATCACATTCTCCCACCCAAAAAAAATTCATGCTCAAAATTTCTTCTAAAGATTTTCAAACTTTAAGATTTATAATCATGATCTCATTTCCATATTTTCATGAATTCTACTTATAAATTTATTTTCATTATTAGATCTTATCATTAAATAAGGTTGAATGCCTTATGACTTGATTTTTTTTTCTTATGGATGATCTAAATCGAATTCATCTCCTGTAAACCAAATAATCAATATCTTATTAAATAAGGATATCAAGTTTCTCTGTCAAAACATCAACTACTCCTAATTGGTCGATCCATCATAAGGTTAGATTACAAAAAACTCCAATCCATCTCTAGTAGAACAATCTTCAATATCAGTAGATAACCTCAAACTTTTCATTCCATATAGAGAAATAATATTGATCAAGAATACAAACTTCAAATTTAGAAGAAAAGAGATCCACACCAAAATATTTTGAATTCATACACTAAAACTTAACTCAGTATCAGATAGAAAACATACTAATATGAATTATATAGTGATATCCAAATTAGTCAAGAATCAAAAATATTTTCTCTCAGTCAGGCTTTCATAGGTTAGAGATTCACCATTCTAATCTCATCCACAAAATTTTTGATATTTTAATTTTAATGTAATTTCGACATTAAATCATTCATCAGGAAAAGTCAATATCACAAACATTAATCAAAATCAAAACCATTATTCTTGGTAATTCAAAATCAATATCTTAATTTCAAACAAGAATATCAGATTTTTTATCAAAATTATCCATAACTCATGATTTAATCAATCTATCATATGATCATAAATAACTTTACGCCCAACAAATGAATGTTTGAGAATAAAAATCTAAGATCGATAATCAATCTCAATTTCTTCTAATAGATAGAAAAGTATAAACTTCCATTCTAAAAGAAGAAAATTTATTATTGAATATTTCAATCCAAGATCAAAAATCAATGGTCCACTCATTTAAGACTTAGGATGCTAAAAAGTTAGCTCAACGTAGGGGGACTTACTAGTGAAAATTACACTAGGACATCCAACTTGGTCAACAATTTAAGCCATTTTCTTTTCTTGACAATAAGGTCATCCCATAAGGGAAAATCAAATCAAATATTTGTCATAAAACTTTTCAACCTAAGAGAACATAATTTCATCTTATAAGTAATTCAAACCACCACACTTCCACTGCGCAAAACCATCAAAAGTTCATAGGATGTAATAACTTTCAACAAATATTACTTTGTATTGAGAAGATGTAAAATTTAACTTTCGAGTAGGTCAAAAATAATTTTTTAAGTCTCATCCCCAATATGCATTGAGCACATTTATCTAAATTAGTCTTTAAGTCAATTGACATTCAAAACCATCATATAAGTTTACTATAATTCAATATGAATCAAATCTTAATTCTCTTATCAATTCAATGAGATAATTCCAAATCAAAATCCTGTAAGTAAAATTAATAAGAATATCTTCTGATGCTTCACTAAATTAGCACTTAAATCAAAATATATAGATAGAACTAACACAATCATCTTTTCTAAAGTTTCTTTAATTAAGATCTTCGACATCTATTAAATACTTTCCATAACAATCATGCAAACCTTTTAAAATCAAATCTCCATACAATATCAGATTTTATCAAAGATCTCAATAACAATATTAAAGAACTCCAGTTCAATTCCTAAACCCAAAATTTTGAATTACAATTTCATATGCATCCTAAAATCTCGAATAAATGTAAATAAAATATTTTATCTTGATCTAAAGATAGCAAAGGATTTCACTTGCAACCTCAACAACAATGGCAAAAGATCTCTCGATCAACTTAGATACGTAATTTTTGAATTGAAGATTCACATATATATCATATAATCTTCAATAGATATAAACAATAGCTATCATTTGGATCCAAAAATGATAGTTAAAAATTCCATCCAAATGAATATTCAACTATCCCATAATTAATCTCTTCAATATGAAGCAAACTTCTTTGCAATATTCTCCAAATATATTTTTTGCTTCTACATGCAAGCTTCATACATGATCAATATTTCGGTATAAACTTCAAAGAATATTGCAATCAAATATCATGAAAGGTCTTCTTAGTCCAACTTGAAGTAACACTTTTATGAATAAATCTACATCTTGTCACTAAATAATTAATTTCAAAATTAAGAGCAATATCACAATATTCTCTCATATCAAATTTGAGCTTGCAATTCATTTAAATAAACGATGATCAAATTAATATTCTCAATGCACAATAAAATTTATAATCAATCCTCTCACCATTATTTTAGATCAAAATCTATTAATCATAATATGATCTATCTAACAAATCATAACATGATCCACAAATTATCAGTCATAAATCAAACTCCATGTGTCATAATCCCTTATTATCTTTTCATACATAATCATAAGGTTTAACCAAAAGTATTATAAAGATGTCATATAATACAATCATCATAGATCTACATCCCCATGTCTCTAGTGTTTATCCATCTATACTCATTCTATATTTCATTCTACATGGCATAATTTATCTACTAATGCTCTGATATTATATTAATTATCATGCTTCCGACCCAAGATCGTGAGTCGGAGGTCATGACAATCATCACATACTCATAAAAAACTCTTTCCACAAGCATACAAGGCATCTTATCATGCCATCATAAAGCAACAGCGGAATAATTAGTCAATAATTTAAGTCCAAAACTTAACAATCTAAATTTTAACTTTAATGTTTCAAAAAATTCAACAATATTCAATGAATCTTATATCAAATTCAATAAGACTTTCAATCTAAAATAAAATATGGAGTTTTGCTTCTAATCACTCTCTTCTCGTACATAATCACATGTCATATTAGTTTCTCAAGATCTGTAAAAATAGTAAAATAAAAGTAATGAGCTAGACAACCCAATAAGAAATGATCACTTTAACTATATTACATTAG
This sequence comes from Elaeis oleifera, assembly GCA_000441515.1. NCBI lineage: Eukaryota > Viridiplantae > Streptophyta > Magnoliopsida > Arecales > Arecaceae > Elaeis > Elaeis oleifera. The sequence continues at coordinate 343,184 of KE505007.1, read as the reverse complement.
GTAATAAAGTAATAATCATTTATAAAAATAAGCATATACAGTTT
>KE505007.1:307978-322897 GCA_000441515.1 Elaeis oleifera | reverse complement strand
TAAAAACAACGAAGCAAATCTAAAATATTTGTATAACATAAGCAACAACCTCACTACACTTCATTTAAGATCAAATTCGATCAAAAAAACTAAAAAAAAAATTCTTTTGCAACAATAGACATTAGATCCAACTAAATCAAAAGAAAATCATATAATATATTACAAAGAACCTTAAGAGGATCTAACCAAAGGAAAAAACTGAACAAAAGAAGTTAAAAAATCATAACAAAAAATCCTCGGTATCCAGCACAATCAAGCACTTTTATCAAATAAAATATAAAATTTTAGTGAATTGAGTCCTTATTGAGATCGGAAACAAATGACAAATTTATCTTCCTCTGATAAATTTAAAAATTTTCAAACTTCTAATATCCAAATTAATTATTAATAATGATTGTTCCTCGATGAAGATATTTCATATGGGTGAAAAAATTTTAAGCATACACTTACACGGTCTGTTCCATGTCTTATCTTTCTGCTGAAGATGGGAGTACCCTGATGAAAATTACGGCAGATGACTTAGGAAACATAACTTTAAAAAATATAACTTTTTTATGTCTCAAAATTGACATGAATTTAAAATATATATAAAATAAATGGAATAGAGTAATTAAATAAATAAATATTTTTGAATATTATATTTTAAATATTTTTAAGTATTTATATTTTTATTTAGAACATTTGATATCATCCTAATATCTTTTATATTATATTAATTTTAATTATAAAATATTATTTTAAAAAAATAAATACAGATGCACGGCGTTCTAAGCTAGTGGTGACAATTAAGACGGACTCAGATTAATTCGGCCAGCTGAACATCAACTTATGACTGCGTGCATAATGGGTCACATTGAGCTAAGGGTTTGCACTGAGCTCGGACCAAACCTTCTATCAAAGACTCAAGGAGATAATTACTTCATGCATTTAGATGAAGGTTATTACTTCCACACGCAGCCGGACAGCAATTTTTGTGTACATCTTGTGCCAAAGGAACCTTAATTGGGACTACGGCAGTTTGCACATTACATGTTGGTCAGACGTACGTGGTTGTTTTCCATGAATAAATTTGCCAACTATTTTGAAGTATTAAGTGCTTCGTTCTTCCATTTCTATGATACATTATTTGTAATGAAATCAAAGCAGCAGAATCTTTGAATATTTTAGATCCATTGATCACATCTTTTGCAAGGACGAGCAAGTTCATGTCTACTCTAAGCATAGAGGGGCAAAAATTGAAGTGTTGGCCTTTTTTATCATAGGAAAGAGCCGGAAAGAAGGGTATACGGTGTCTGACCGGACCGTGCAATTATATGGACATGCCACCGGTATCTAAAATCCAAAAGAGATAAAAATAATAGCTACTTCTGCCATTTTGAGCTTCAAGGACTTTCATTACTGAGGTACTCCCTTCTTAAAGGAGGTAGCTGGAGCTATAAATATAAACTACAAACTATAGATTAAAGACAAACTAAGATAAAACAAGATAAATAAAGATAAAGATAAAGAAAAATAAACAGACTTTTTTATAGAATTTATTCAACCATTTTTAAATGATCAAAAAACCAGCTGCTTGTACTGTTGACATCTATCTAGCCTGATCTCTTCCAGTATTTTCAATAGCTAGAGCCAAAATAACACCCACTTTGCACATTGCGATAAATGCTCGTGTTTGTACACTAGGACACAACTCCTCCATTGGGCCAAAGGTTCTATTGCTCTAATTGGTACACTTTTGATTCTTTACCTATAATATATGCATGTTGGTCTTCACAGTAACAGCTGGTACTTGAATTTAACAATGCTTCGAATTTCTATAATATTATAAAATGAATATTGCCACGCATGCTTAGTGTATACTTAAAATGAGCACTGTTGCCGTCAGAAAATGACTTGGCTTCAGCTGCTAAACTTGAGTCGGGAGAAGGGATGTAGTGGTCTTCGGAGAGCTAATCGGACCCTCGAGAAGCATGCAAATCAGATTTCGGTTCTCTAGCGATTTCATAAATCGGATCTTACAAAACCATCAAAGACGGAAAAAATCCTCACATCGAGAAGAGGACTTAGACCTTCCGATGCCTAAGCCAGTCTCTCGCAAAAGCAAACAGAAGAGGTCTGAACTTTCAAAATGAATTTAGCGAAAGACGGAGTCGAGTACGAGAAAGAAGGAGTGCGAATGGAAAGGCGAAGTATAGAAATCTGGCAAACCCCGAGCGGTATATTGGGTGTTTTGATGGATTCCAAGATATACTTAGGAGTTTGATGGGAGAGACGAATACAGTTCATGTGGAGTCCGTCTCCGAGAGATGGCATGCAAAGAAATATTTATGCACCTGGAGTGTCTCAGAGAATTTGAAATTTATAGATGAAGGCGGATATCTATCACCTGAAGGATGCACACCATTTTTCTAACTAAGGGCTGCAAAGACTCACCTAGATTGTTCGAGGATAACGGCTTGCACGTCCTGAGTTTGTTGTAGTTATATAGTGAAGGAGCGGAGCTGGCAATTTATCGCCTAGTGGATAGAAGACTCCAAATACCTTTGGTGTGGTTATGGGAGTCCACATGGTAATGGCTTATTGGCTATTCTGGCACCTCTCAATAAGGACATGCAGGAGGCCATCACTAGGGTGCCAGTGCCATGGTGGATGGAGTACTCCAGATGTATCAGTTGTCCCTCATTCTTGAGGTCGAGACATCCTCTGGCTCAGATGAAGGGAGTAGATGGTGCTTTCTGAGCCCACTATGATGTTGGCAACCAATACTTCCGATGAGATTTTCTTGTTCTCTGAGGCCGACGAGGGTTGGATCTTTTGGACGATGTTGTGTCAGATCGAGCCTCGAGTGTCCCGTCAGGTGGAGTTTCATATCTCATGTCATCTAGGAAGTTGATTGGACACGTGCATTTATGATGGACATGTGCTCGTTCCTTTTTTTGAGAGAGAGATCATCATAGCATATGGATTATTCGATGCAGCAATTGTTTCTCCAATATCGATACATGCGATGCTTTGGCATCTAGTAGAGCACTGACACAGATGTCGATCAAGCCATCCATCCAAATCGCTATCTCTGGACATGCCATAAGAGGCACAGAGGGGGCAGATGCTGCCTACTTGATCCTTGCTTGCAGAGTTGGGAGTAGAAGCAAGAAAGGAACTGTAGCTCTTATCTTCTTCTCGTTCCTAAGTCATTAGTGGGTTGGCCTCTCCTTCCTCCTTTCTTTCTGTTCCTATTTGTTTCCATGGCTTCTTCCCAAAAAGACCAAAAGAATAGGGATTGTTCACATTTCTGAGGGTTCTGTCACAGAGGCAATCGGGGTTCCTTAGGCTCTAGATACAGTTGGATCTGTTCTGAAGGGTGAGGATCTCGAGCAAATCCAAAGAAATATGGGATTCTGGAGGGGGCATAACTCTTGAAGGGTCCAATCTTTCTGATAGGATTACTTTGATCAAGAAGGTAGAATAGCTTTGTACGAAGAGGCCTTCAGGGCTGGCCTCAATCTTTCGATTCCTGAGGTCCTCACAAACTGCTAAGGTGGTATCAATTTTATCCTGCTCAACTCGTCCCCAATGCTTGGTAGACGAGAATCGAGTTCTTTACGTTCTTCTGCATCGAGCATACCGCTTCAGATAAAGTTATTTTGGATATTTTTTCAAGTGAAGACACACCCTCGGAGCAACAACTGGTGGTACACCCTCCTTAGAAGGGTGTGATCAACTTTCTTTTGGATCCTCTTCCATTCATGAATGGAAGGGCCAGTTTTCTTTGCATCTTCTTCGACTCCATGGGGGTTTCCAATTACGTGCAAGTCATCAACAAAGTCAACACTACTTGAGCTTTCAGATCTGTCTGAGAAGGAGATGGTGAAGAGTTTGAAATAGCTTAAGGTGCCACTATGTACTGAGCTCCTTCGTGAGGATCTCCTCAAGAGACTATATTCTGATGTGCTAGCCCCTGAATGTAAGTGTCAATATCTTGGGTCCTTCGATTGTAGGGTTGATCGTGCTAATCTTCGTATCGGTGCAGGTGTAACATTTTCTTCGAGGGAGTTGTCTAGCCTCCACAAAGAAGAAAGAAGAGAAAAGAAGAAGATTGTCCTGTCCCCTTCTCCTGAAGCCATTGCAGTCAAGATTTCCATTGTTGAGGTTGGGATTGCCGTGGCTGAGGCTGTTGAGCCTGAATTAGTGGAGACCATGGATCAATTGAGAGAAAAGCAGTCAAAGAAAGAAAGTGACTCAATCCCTGTCGTCCTTTTCGTGAGTGTAGGAGAAAATACTTCGACTCTTTCAGATATTTCTCCATCCTCGATCGGTGATTCTGTTCCATCAGCCAAGACTTATGCAAAGCTATTGAGGGACTAATGTCCCCAGCCAAAGTGGCAAGACTTTGGGCATGATCTTTTGGGGAGCATCTTCAAGACATTGCTAAGATAAGGTTCTAGTGCATCCCTTCTCTCAATGCATCTACCTCTTAATTTACTGTTGGTCTTCCAGGGGACCTTTTTGATGTTGGACTTACTTCAATGGGTCTAGTGTCTAGATGAGGAGGTTCATCAGCTTCACTGTCACTTTCAAGTAGTTGAGATGGAGCGAGATAAGGCTGAAAATGGGCTTTCCATAGAGAAATTTTGAGCCGATGCTGCGGAGACGACCCTAAGAGAGAACAAGGTTTCTCAGTAGGAAGCCGAGAGGAATCTCCAAATAACGATGGCTCCACTTCAAGAAAGTAAAGTTGAAGCTGCTTGAGCGTGGGACTAAGTGGGACAGGCCGAGAAAGCTACTACTCAAGCTAAGGAAGAGGCGACTTAGGCAAGGGCAGCTTAATCTCGATTGGCGAATGAGGCTGTAACCATCAAGCATCACCTCACTAAGGCTATGGCCAAGGGTGTAAAGGTCTTCAGGCAAAGTGAAGCTTTTCGCAAGGAGCTCCTAGTGCCGTATTAGAAAGCTTTTTTTGCTGGTTTCGATCGATTCAAGAAGAAGATTGAAGTGTAATTTTCGGAGCTTAATCTGAGTCTTGTATCGACTTATTTCTCAAGCAGTAGTTCTTCTGATGTTGAGAAGGATGAAATGTGAGGGGCGATACTAAGTTATGTCCTCCATGATTTTCTTCTTTTATTATAGCTTTCAATAGAGTCCATTGTAATCTTAGGATAAGCCTTTGAAACTAAATACTTTTTGATTCTTCTTTGTGGATGTATCCTTACTCTCATGATTCTCCTATCTTGCACAAAATAGAGTTTACTATGGAGGAACTACTGGCTGGTATGCCGAAGGTAAAAAAAGAAAGATTAAACATGCTAAGATGAAACGAGGAATGGAAGGACAAAGTCTAATTGCTCCTACTTCCTCAGGCAATATTGTTCGATTGAGCCTTCTTTATGTGCCATCGAGAATGTGCCACAGATGGCGGTAGAGATGGATGTCCGACCTATTAGGGCTAGAGGATCATCAAATGAGAGGATTGTTGCCAATGTTGATCTAAGCCAAGATGCAGATTGTCAGGGTTTGATTGCTCCCAATGTTCCTGGCAGAAGTACTCCAATCGGACCTTCTCTAGGCATGATCGATGATTCTTTTTGATCGAGGCAAGGGTTGATGCTCAACTTGCCGAAGCAGTGGAAGACTATCTGATGTAGAGCCACTTTCAAGTGCATCGGGGATGCAACTTGTTGATGTTGGAGCTCAAGCTAAGGCAATTGGATCCTTTACCGAGCCAAGGTCGGACATGCTTGATGTCGAGGCCACTCCTTTGAATGCAGCGAATGCTGCAATTCAGGGTGTTGTAACCAAGTCTTCACCTACCACTGGAGATAAGGGTCATGGTGGGCACAATGTCTTGAGCTACTGTTGAAATATCAGGCGGCCGACCTATCCAGCTGACTCTCATTACTGTTGTGTATCCGATCGAGGTCAAGAAAGAAGTAGATAAGGGAGAGGCAATTGTCGCAGTGGTCAAAACTATAGAAACAACTATGAGTCTACTCCAGCAGGTGGAGAGAGAATCGCCCTCTTTCTTTCGATTGTACCTTCTTCTTAGGTTCTCTCTCCTCCAACTTCTTGACAGATAGGCGAAGAGGAGGAAGTAGTGAACTTTGGGTACCATCAATCTTAGGAGATAATCGAGGATTTGATACCTCCCCAAGATGAGGGATATCTTGTTGGCATGATGGATGAAGAGGTACTTTTGAGTGCGTATCATAGCGCCATGATGGTAAGATTTTCCATCATTACTTGGTGCCTACTTTTGTACCTTTGGACTGACTGATCAACCAACTTTTCCAACAGGCTTTGGGGTCTGAGCTCTAGTAGCTTGACTGGCGATTGTGCTTGTTCGAGTGAGAGCAATCGAGAGAAGGACATCGGAGGCCGAGCGTCAGGTAGAGATCATCATATCTGACTGAGCCCTAGCAAAGATGGATCAAAGCCCCACCAAAAAGCCCACGAGGATCTCCAACGATAGCTCAATAGTTCCATTATTAGGAATGAGTACTTAAAGAGGATTCTAGAGACTGCTTAATGAAAAATTGAGAAGTTGAAGAAGGATGGTCCTTAGTCACTGGAGGTGCCTCGTCCTATCTCTCTTGAACAAGGGTTCAGATTGATGCATGTGTGGAGTCTACGGGAGCTCCTCATCCAGCTTCTAGCAAATGAGAGAGCCAGACTAATGCAGGTGAAGAGTTACCAAAAGCTTTATTGGATGAGATCATCGAGACGTCTTCAGCTACTTTCATCCGGAGCTTCCAAGATTGTAAAGCACGCTTGTAGTGGATGGTTTTGAAGCTGGACCTAAGATGCCTTTGCCCCGATGATAATGGCGAAGAGGCTAAGATGTCTTTTTCAGAGGAAGGCTGGTTCTTCTTTCTTCTTTTTCAGATATTAGAGCATATACTGGACACCCACATACCTCAGTCGTTCATCCTTAGAGAGGCAACTAAGGTTTGAGAACGGAGGATAATCTAAGATGTGTTTGCTTATCTTTTCTTAATATAATATCTTTACAAATGTATTTTTTTTGTCACTATCCCTCTTTTGAGTATCCGGATTTCTAACTTGATCATCTCATGATGGTGGGCGGACAGCTGTTTAGTGACTACCTCATGTGGGTTTGGGAGTTGCACTGGAGCATTTCACCTTATTAGCCATGTCTGGCATCGTGCTCTGCAATAATTTAACTTTTCGACAGACTCAGAGCTGATATTATCTTGCAAATCTTGAAGCATTTATTACTTTGCCAACTAAGATGTCTTCTCTCCTAAAAGACTGTAGTCATTTAATGCTGCAGTCCCAAAATGGCAGTTGTTGAAAGGGGCGCCAAGAGCATCTTTTTCTCTAAAGGGTGCAGTCCTTCAGAGTCATCGACGTGCCGCTTGATTCTTGGATTGGAAGTCGAATGATCGCTGTTCTTCCTAGACTTTCTATAAATAGGGGAGAAAAGTCCAAGCTTGCTAGCTAAAATGACTTCCACCCTAAGTAAAGATCTTGGAAGGAAGGTTGTTGGTGCGGTTCCCGTAGGTGAGATGGTGCTCACCGGTGCTTGCTATCGTATGGTGGGGTTCTCTCTTACTCTTCGGTGGTCTATGGAGTCTCTTCGATTGGGCATAAGAGACGTTGATGGATGTCGCTATTCCAGTTGTGAGATCACCATCGAGGTAGACTATTAAGGTTCTAACTATTCCAACATCGAGCTACTAACGTTCTAATCATTCTAATATAGGATGAAAATGATTAACAACAAAGCAACTTATATTAGCCATCGATTCTGGTAAGAGGCTCACGGTGGGTCGAGAGGCCGTCTCCACCCTTGGTTCTTCTGTAAGGTTATGAGCCTTTCAGTCGAGACTGCACACCTTTCGGACTATCTTCTTCGAGCTTTCCATAAAAGAAGATTCTGGAGATGGATATATCTAGTCACATCTTATTCCATCCCCAATATCCTTAGCTTTGCTCAAGAAGAATATCTCTTCAAAGTTAGGGGGTTCGATCCCCAACATTCTTGTACTTCAAGTCCATGCATTCTGTACTTGAGTCTTTGAGTCTGAGTCTTATAATTTTGAGCTTCAAAGAAATAAAAGAAATCTTACTCTGACTTCTTTTGCTATATTGTGGATGAATGGTTCTGAAGCATTGTGATTCGAGGGGTTGTTTCCCTCTGACTTCTACTCTTTTGTTTCAGTAGGTTTTTTTCAGAGACTCGACCTTCTTAGAACAATAAGAAGAAGATTTGTCAGAGGCTCAAGCATCCTTGACTTCAAACTTTGAGAGACATTTGTATTGTAGTCTTCAAGGCTCGAATGAGATGGGTATGATGGCTCGGCCTGGGGTGTCTACTCCTCAGGACTTTCTCAAGATTTTTCGACCGACGTGGGCTTACTCTTTTCTAAGACTTGGAGCCTTCTACTTTTGAGAGTGAGATAGCTGAGACTTTCGGACGTGGTGACCCAGTCTGGGGAGGTTTGGTTCAACTCAGGGCTTTTAAGAGGCACTGTGGCCTAACCTTGGCGTGAAGCTCTTTCAGGGCTTTTCTCGAGTTCTTCAACCAGCATGGGCTTACTATTACTTAAGGATCAAAGCCTTTTGCTTTTGAGGATGAGACAACCGAAGCTTTTGGGTGTGAGATCCAATCTGAGGAGGTTTGGCTTAACTGAACGTTTCAAGAGGCATGGTGGCCTAGCCCTTGGTATGAAGCTCTCTCAGGATTTTTCTTGAGTTCTTCAACCAACTTGGGCCTACTATTACTTGAGGCTCGATGCCTTCTACTTTTTGAAGGCAAGGTAACCAATGCTTTCGAGCATGGTGACCTGATCTAGGAAAGTTTGGCTCAACCCATGGCTTTTGAGAGGCGTGGTGGCCTAGCCTGACTTAAGACCTTGTTGCCCCAATCTACTTCACTCAACAATGTTTCTTCAATCATAAAAAAAAAATTTAGTTCTATTGTAGAGTCAGATTTTACAAGATGCTCCCTACTGATAGTAAGGTTGGAGGTTGGTAGAGTTTCAAGATCAAAGATGTTCCATCCAACTGCTCCAGACAATAGGCTCCAATGCATATTGCCTCAGTGATGCAATATATATAGTCCTTCCCAGTTGGATGAGAGCATTCGTTATTCTATGGGCTGGCTAACCTCAGTCTTCCTAAATATCAGATCTCCAGGTTGGAAGTGCTTTCTCCCCTCTAGCATTGTAGTAGCGGATGGCACACTGTCAATATGCCACCATCCAGACTTATGCCTCCTCCCAAGCTTCCTCCAAGAGATTCAGGTTCGCTCATAAATCTTTCGAGTTCTTCTACGCATCAAAGGTCTCCACCCAATATGTGGGTAGGCCTATCTCTATAGGGATGACTGTCTCGATTTCAAAGTGAGGTTGAATGGTATTTCGCTTGTCGGAAGCCGATGCATGGTGTGGTAGGGCCAAAGAATGTTGTGTAGTTCGTCCACCCAAAGTTTCTTGGCCTTGTCCAACTAGATCTTTAGACCTTGTAGGATGGTCTGGTTGGTTACTTCAGCTTCTCCATTAGTTTGGAGGTGTCTGACGGAGGTGAAGCAGTGGTTGATGTGGAGCTCTTAACAGAACTCATAGAAAAAAGCATTGTCAAACCATCGGTCATTGTCAGCTATGATGACCCGAGATGGACCGAAGCAATAAATGATATTCTTTCAAGTAAAGTTGTGAATATTTTATTGATGATTCGAGCGAGTGGTTAAGCTTCAGCCCACTTGCTAAAATAGTTGTTCACCACTATAAAGAATTTCTTGCCTGATGGCCTATAGAAATGGACCGAGATTGTCTATCTCCCACTGAGCGAACAGCCAAGAAGAGCTGATTGAAAAAAAGAGGCCGCTAGTAAGTATTGAATACTCGAGTATCATTGGCACCAATCACAGCACTTCACGAACTCGATAGTATCTTTATGGATGCTCAACCAATAGTACCCTTATCATAGAACCTTGTAAGCTAAGGCTTACCCCCCCATATGGTTGCCATAGACGTCTTCATGGACCTCTCTCAAGGTATATTCTGTCTCGAAAAGTTGGATGCGATAAGGGAGGGTGTGGAGTAAGACCATCTGTAGAGTTTTCCTTAAGCACCATGTATCGTGCTGATTTGACTTATATCCATCGAGCTTTAGCTCGATCTCCTAACAGCGACCCTTCTTGCAGGTATTAGATCAGTGGATATATCTAGCTGGGTTTATAGTCTATCTGCATCACTTGGGTCGGCTCATCCTCGATGCTAGGTCTCTAGAGAGTCTCCAGATAGAAAGGCTTTCAGATGTCGGTGCACTCCAATGTCGCCAGCTTGGACAATAGATTTGTCTAGGCATTTTCCATCCTGGGCATCTGCAAAATCTCAAATTTGATAGAGGGAATGATATCTCATACCTTCTATAGATATTTTTCTATGGTAGTTACTTTAGCCTCGTACTGCGAACTTGACAACCACCAGCTGGGAGTCACTGAGTGCTTGGAGATACGAGACTTCGAGCTCCCAAACGAGCCTCAACCCGACCAAGAGAGCTTTCTACTCTGCTTCATTATTTAAGATTTTGAAGTAAAGAGCTTGCTCCACTATTAAGGATCAACCTGGCTTTGCTTCCAGCATTTGATGATTCGTAGACATGCAGCATCCATGGGACTGCAAGCACTAAGGTAGAAGGTTCTAGTGGGGACTTGATTTCTTTGAGAAGTGTACACTCCACAAGCAAATCGACCAAAACTTGGACCTTAATGCATGGATGGGAGCGATAGTGAATGTTGAACTCTTCAAGCTTTATGGCCCACTTGGTCAGTCTCCCCAAGGCATCAAGCTTTTATAGGACTTACCTCAGAGGCTGATCGGTCGGTACGGTGATGGAGTGTACCTAAAAGTAGGGTAGGAGTCTTCACACTGAGATAATCAAGGCATAGGTGATCTTCTCTACCTTGGTATATCTGGTGTTGGCATCTGTCAGTACTTTGCTTATGTAATAGATAGGCTTCTGTACTCCCTCTTCCTTCCAAACGAAGATCGAGCTGATGGCCGTGGAGGAAACGGTAGGATATAAATACAGCATCTCTCTTTCAATAGATCTGATTAAGAGTAGGGCTAAGATGAGGTACTACTGAAACTGATCGAAGGTGGACTAGCATTCCGACGTCCATTGAAAGTTCTTGATTTGCTTTAAGGTCCTGAAGAATAGAAGACACTTCTTTGCTGATCTGGCCATAAATCTGGTTAGCGTAGCTACCTACCTGCAAGACACTACACTTCTTTTCGAGTTTTCAGAGGTGACATTTTCATGATGGCCTAGATTTTCTCCAAATTCACCTCGATCTCATGGTGGGTAATTATGAAATCGAGAAACTTGCCTGAGGCTGTCCCAAAGACGCATTTGCTCAGATTGAGCCTCATGTAGTACTTATGGAAGAGTGGCAGATGTGGTTGGTATAGCTTTCTTGTTCCTCATACTCGATCGATAGAAAAAGAAACTCAAGACCTCAACTATAGGTCGGACCCATCCTTTAGCACCAATCGATTGCCACCAGGAAGATAATTACTTGACTTAAGCTGTTGAGCTGGAGTCAGAAGAAAGGATGTAGTGGTCTCCAGAGAGCCGGTCGGGCCTTCGAGAAGCATGCAAATCAGATTTCGGTCCTCGAACGATCCCATTAAATCGGACCCTGCAAAACCACAAAAAAATAGAAAAAGTCATCGCACTGGGGTGTGGGGTTTCCGATGGTGGATCATTTGATGCCTAAGTTAGTCTCTCACAGAAGCAAACAGAAAAGATCTAAGCTTTCAAGATAAATTTATAGAAGGACGGAGTCGAGTATGAGGTGGAAAGGAGTAAGGATGGAAAGGCGGAGTATAGAAGGATCTCGGACGGTCCACGAGTGTTTCGAAGGGTTTTGAGATATGCTCAAAGTTTTATGGAGAAACGAATTTAGTTCATGTGGAGTCCATGTTCAGGATATGGCATGCAAAGCAAGTATTCTCCTATCTGGAGGGTCTTAAGGAATTTAGAATTTATAAACCAATGTGGGTACCTATCACCTGGAGGACTTGCACCATTTTTCCCTTACGAGCTATGTAGGCACATCTAGGTTACCAGGAGATAACAACATGCACGTCCTGAATTTGTTGTAGTTGTGTAGTGGAGGAACGGAGCTGGTAATTTGTCGCCTAGTGGATGGAAGACTCTGAAATTTTTTCGGCTTGATCGTGGGAATCTATATGGTAGTGGCTTGTTGGCTGTTGTAGCATATCTCAACAGAGATATGCGAGGGGCTGTCATTGGGGTGCCAGCACCATGATGGATGGAGTACTCTGAATGTATCAAGCACCAAACTTTGTTATTCATAAGTATTAATTAGAGTGTCTTTCAGATGAAAAATGAATATTAAGATCCAGTTTGGTGCTTAGTTTAGGTACACGACTGCTAGCGTACAGGAAGGACATTACAATAACAAATTTCAAATCAAACCACTATTGATATGTCAAAAATTATTTATTGATACAAAGTATTTTGGCAATCTTCACCATTAAGTCCATGCTATTGGAGTTGGAATTAATAAGTTAAAAGTTAGATTTAATTTTATCTAAACATCATGTAACTAATTATTGATGGTCATGCAAAGCGTGTTAACTCTAAGAGCATGCATGTAGATAGAAAACGACTTGAGGCATGAATTTTCAGATGCCAACAATTTTTGCATGCATGAAGTACTGCAGGGATTGTATGCAAGGGTTCAAATTGTACCTTTTACGCAGATGATAGATTTTTTACGCAACATCACCCATCGGATCTCCTCATAGATCTCAAAGCACTCCAAACATGTCCACTTATCTCGGTGTGCAGATCTCAAAGTAACCATCATGCAATTCAACGATGGATTCATATAGAGGAAGATGAATCATTCTTTTATTTTTTTATTTGCATATAAAAAACAAAATTCTGATAATCCAGTTGTTTGGGTAGCTAAAAGTTTGGGGAATTGAAGGATAAATGAATTGCCTTCCCAGTTCATGAAGAAGAGACACATTTTTTTCAAAGCTTCTGACGTAAGCTAAGCATATAGAAAAGTACCCGCAAAGAGGAAAGCAAGTTATCCGGTCCCTCTTTCCAAAAGGACTATGCTCCGCTCTAGTAGGTATCAAGAATGGTTTCCATCAAGGACTCAAGTTCCAGTGGTATGTCGCATGGGACATCAATATATAGGATACCATCCTAACTGTTGGAACAGGTCCATCTTGTCATTGTCCCAATATTCCAATCAGCATGGTTTGAGATATCCTCTATCCTAGATATCGGGTGGGAGCGGATGGCAGCACATCCTGCATGAAAAAATTGTGATAGCTCCTCCTCATGAAATTTGAAATCTTGGTTCCCATTAGCTATGGATGTTGCCAAATTTTATATATAGGTGACTCAAATCATTAAATGCTTGCATTTAAGAAGCACCATGCAATACAGAGTCTCTCAACATGCACCAATGAAGACTTAACATGCACCAATGAAGACTTATGACTAGTGATAGTTAATCAATCGGGTACGTTGAGTAGTTATAAACATTCCAGCATATTCCATTTAGTATACGTAGTGTTGTGGTTCTAATAATATGGAGGGCATCAATAATCTCACATCATTTGTGAGTTAAAAAGGACTCACACTCATAAGGAAAAAAATCCTTCCCATATAAGGTATTTTTAAAATACAAAACCGTGAGGCCCATGGACCAGAGTGGACAATACCTTAAATGACAGACCGAACTCTTATCCGAAAGAATGACGCATCAGATAGGGATCGAGATCCACCTCAGTTCCTTGAGGCTAAGATCTGCCTCGACTGACTGTGGGACTCTTCGGACTGTATATATCAGAGTCCTCCTTGACTGGGGCTTTGTTATGGTTCTAATAATGTGAAGGACACCAATAGTCCCACATCGATTGTGAGTCAAGAGGGACTCACGCTTATAAAGAGGAAAAATCCTTCCCACGTGAGACTTCTTTTAAAGAGTAAAATCACGAGACTTATAGACCAGAACGGACAATACCTCATGTGACGGATCGAGTCTTTGTCCGCAACACATAGTTAAAGTTCGGCCGAACCAACACATGAAGTTAGCCCATGGATTAATAATGAATTAAAACTTGATCTATAATTATCTCAAATATAGATATCTTATACTTGTATTTTATCTTATTCGACCCATGGACTTCCAAATATCCAAATTATCTTACCCCACAAAATTAGATCCAAAGTAGGTTTCAGTCAAGTCCCTCGAATTATGACCCAACCTGAAAAGAGAAGAACCACGGGTCAAATTTGGGCAATCTTAGACTCGATTTGATCAACTTCCAACGCTAATCACCAGAAGACCACCACTTCTTTTCTTGGATCTAATTTAAAAGATCAATTATTAAAATAATAATAATACAAAATTAGGTCCAAAGGTTTCGATCCATTCCCCGTCGTCATTTGAGGTTTATTTTCTTGGATTTTTGCTGAAAGACAATGAGATGCCAACATACATAGTTGCCAACATCCTCAGCTCCCCTTGCTTGACGTAGAACCCATCGTCCCGATGGAGAAAGTAACATCAAATCCCATCGTTCAAAATCCATCAAATGGTGCATGTTCTTCGACTTGTTTAACCTCTCCAATTATATCGCTTTAGAACGGGACAAGGATGGAATCTTAGAACAGTGTTTAACACATACTAATGATGTTCCATCCCATTTATTTCATAACCATTCATATTATTCCCCAAACTCCCAAACTGGAAATGCTCTCTAAACCTCTTTTGTTATCTCTCTCTCTCTCTCACTCCCCCACTCTTCTCTATATATATATTAAACCATACACAAAATTGCAGTTGAAGTAACCTCTCTCTCTCTCTCTCTCTCTCTCATATCTCATATGGCGTGCAGTCTT
>KE505007.1:294375-304837 GCA_000441515.1 Elaeis oleifera | reverse complement strand
GGGCCATTTTATTTTGAAAGACCCTTTAATGATTTTCATTAAAAGTATTTGGAGCTGAATTCAAACCATTAATCATAGTCAATGATATATAAAATGTTTAGAAACCAAAATCATTATTTTGGAGTTCTCCTACCTATGCATTTGGCCAACAAAAAAATTATTAATATAGCTAGTGAGTAAAAATACAATAAGACCATTTGATCTGCAAATTCAAACCATTTATCTTGATCTAAATATTTTAAAATATATATAAATTAAGTGTCAGCTAACATGGATATTTTTGAGTTATAGATCAAATTAAAACATGATATCATACTATCCAAATTGTCAATTTTATTTCCTTTAATGCATGAGTGACATATCTCAAAAATTTATCAATTTTGGTTCTAGCAATTTTATATATTATGGATCATGATGAAAGGTGTTGATTTTATTTTGAGAGACCCTTCATTGATTTTTATTGAAAATATTTGGAGTTAAATGATCTCAAATCATTTCTACCTGATTCTCCATGTGTGCGCGCGCGCGCGCGGGTATATGTGTGTGCGTGTGTGTGTGTTATATTATCAGTCATTTGTCTTGACTTATTTATTTCTCCACATTGACTCATTCCTAGTAGCTTAAATCTTTTGGAAGTCCAAGTGGTTAGTTAACAGTTAGCACACTAACTTTTGTTTTAGTATCAGATTACATATATTATTTTATAAGTTAATATTACAACCATACAAGTTAAAATATATTGCAATATATAGCAATATCAAGGCATCACTTACAATATTTTGTTCTTTTTTCTTTTTAAAAGAAAATAAGCAACACCTATCAAAATTTTGTCAAGATCATGAATTGTTGAAAACAGGAGACTTAAACTCGAGTTACAAGTATCCAACCTCTAATAACTTTACCAGTCAAACCATTGACACCCTTAAAATATCATTTTTCATTACTATATTATTATATCATACGGTACATTGTATTGTTATAGTAGTTTTTGGCGAAGGGGAAGAGAGAGAGAGAGATCACCTCCAAATGGCTGGGTAAAGCATAAAATGAAAAAATATAATCAACATATTAGATAGAACATAAATACAAACATGTATGCATGCATATGCACCATATACATGCATTTATATTAAAAGGGAGAGGAGATTAAAGTGGAGAAAATGAAAAGCTCCTAATCCTTGCCTGTTCGATCATAATCTTTTATGTTTTGCGATCACACAAATGTCCCTAATTCTTAACCTATCCAAAGCTAATTCTAATACCACCTTTACAAAGGACTTCACATTAGAAACTTTCTTTTTCTTTCCTTTCATATTGACTAGCAAACAACTATGGCTACTTGATCCCAGGCTTCTACATGGAACTGGAAAATTTTCTTTTTGTACTACAACCAAAAGGATGATACTTTTACAAGTTTGCCCTTTATTCCAAGTAAAATTCTCAAGTCCTACTAAATGCTTTTGTCAAAAGTAAAATTGAAAAATTGATACTTCATGCTATTAATTAGAATACTCAGCTTGGCATGGCAGTTTAATCAAATAAGTACCTCTAAATCTATTTTGGTTTTACAAAGTTGTCTGGTTGGAACTAACTCTTGTTCCAAAAACCGTTCACTTAACAAACATCATCCTACACTTTGTGAGTCAAATATTACCTTGTTGAAAACATTATATGATTTATAAATGATCTATTATTGATGTGTGTTTTAGTAGTAAAGTATAAAATTGCCAAAATATCAAAATATCTTCATCATAATGTTTGTGGTTTTATATTGTTTCATGGCAATAAAATTTATCTTATAATGTATATAATCTACTACAGATAATATATCTCTCATTTTTTTAATCACTTCCATTTTATTTAAGTTCTTCAAGGATAATCAGCGATAATTTCTATAATATTAAGTATAGCCAATAAAGAGTGTACTCATGTTATATACATAATTGTAAGCAATGTAGTTATGTTAGAATGCCTTATTATTATTAAAATGTTGAAGTCTATTGTGACATAAATTTGGTAATTTGATATGGAATAGTAACATTTCCTTCCATATTGTTAGTAAATATAAATATTAAGTTACTGATTTTTTTTATTTAGAATTTAATATAAAGAGACAAGAGTGAGACTCCCTTTTTAAAGAGTTAAAATGGATTGTATAATCAAAAAACTTTGATCAACCATTTACAACTATATATCTCAAAATGCAAAATTAATTTTTAATATTGAGAATAAATTTTTAAATTAAGCTTTTTAATCTACCATAAAATAGAATTTTTTTAACCAATTGATGCCATATTGTATTTGAGAATGATAAATGTACACTTAGAAATAAACTTCAATCACTCATACAAGGTTTCCAAGTTTTCATTAGTCTCCATCCTTGAAACATGATGATTAAAATCCTTGTGTAAAAAAACAAAAAATACTTATATAATATTCTACCAGTTAATGATATAATACTGAAAACTTCTTATTCTTTTGTATTTCAGATAAAATTTCTATTACCGCAATCGAAGTTTTCAAGGGAATACTTTGCTACCTTTACTACAATATTTTTCTCTTGGCTAGTCGGATATTGTGAGGTACATCAACTCGATGTTCTTTATATTTTCAGATATTGAATTTATGATCCTATTATTTAAGAACCAAAGGCTAATGCATTCTTAATTTATTCTTAAAATGGCATTAATGTACAGGCAAATAGTTAGTTAAACTTAGCAATATAATATAATTTATTCTTAAAATGGCATTAATGTATAGGCAAATATTTAGTTAAACTTAGCAATATAATATTTCTGATAATTTATTGATAGTAATATAGCTAGTTCTGTCATTACTTTTGTGCAAGATCTAGATTATGCCATGAAAGGCCATGGTATAAAATGTCCTAAATTCAGTTATTGTCAAGGATTTCAAACAGCAAAAATCAAAATTATATTTTCTTTAGTATGAGAAAGATATAATAAAAATGACCTAAAGATGAACTGAGATCTAACCATTAAAAGATATCTATGACAATATATAAGGTACATAACTTATGAAAGTTTAATAGCATAAATAACATGGTTGATATCAATGAATTTAGCTTCAAACTGTGCCCAATTTTGGACCAATAAGGAAGATTCCAAGATTATGCTTATCTAGAAAGACAAAAATTACCATGATGAAAAAAGAAGAAGAAGAAGAAGAAGAAATCCATAACTTCACTTAAAAATTGTTACATGCCCTTACCTCTTTGATTTTTGAAGACACCAAAATTATATTTTTTTTTCAGTATCATTAATTTTTTATTTTTCGGGAGCAGTATCATTAAATTTGGTGTCTTCAGTATAAACATATAACTGGCCGAAGTTGCACTCAATCGAATGATAACATATTAATATGTTCCTTAGAGGAAATTATAGTTAAACATAGTACACAAACAAATTCTAAACGCACTGCACATAGCTTTTCCTGTATTTAGTTTTACCCAAATAATCCTTAATATTTATAGATAATTAGAGAAAAAAGGAACTCATGAGATCAGCATCAATATTTTATGACAATATGGTAAAGATATTCAAGTACATAATTATATATAAGAATAATCCAATTAGATTAACAGAACATTGCAAATAAGATGCCAACATTTGCATGCGCTTATGTAACTTATATACATGCTTGCACATACATGATATCTTTGATTGTAATATCCAAAACCTGAAATTTCAGAGAGAGAGAGATTTATTTATTCTATTTATATTTAAATGGACAAAATTACATGCATATATAAATACACATTTACATGTTTTGATATTTATAGCAGTTGCTTAGATGCTGAAATGAATGGTGATGTTTTGATATAAGGTCAGGGAATCAGAAGTCCAAGGAAAATAGAGAAGAATGTAGTCTACATCCCTAAATGCAGGTACTCTTTAATTCCTTTCTATTACTCACAATGTGGAAAGGAATTTCATATCATTTATGATTGAGATAAACCTCGTAATCTAGAGGTCTCTATAAAAATAAATACCAAAAATTCTAAGGAAACTATTCGTAACGTAACAATAGTTCGTGTCTCTACCAGCTTTACCAAACAAAGAGCATCTAGATTAGCTTTCCATAGAATATTAGAAAGATAACGACTCAAGAAATGTGCCAATAATCTAACATTTCATAATATGTCTTTTGTTCTTTAGAGTGTATTGTGTATCCTTGTAGATATCTCACTATAAAGGATTTTGACTCCACATACGTCGTTCTTAAAAAGATTTTAATCTTAATCCATCTCTAACTGCAACTAGTTTAGCAGCGATCATTGGCACCTATATTGTTTTAAAGAAACTTGTAAATGATGAGCTACAAATCAGGATGTAGCCCTCTCCTAAATACCTCTAACCCTCCTAGAATCTAGGCAGAATTTGAATCTAAATCTCTAGTCAAATCATCAGATACAGCCATGGAAAGACCTTACCAGCTTGGTAAGCAGACATCTCCACTAACGCTTTAGTTGAATCCATGTAAACTTCTTATCTCTCCTTTAATAGTAAAGATTTTTGTTTATCTTTCCTTTTCACATAAGCTTTCAAGTCGGATACTCTTTACTTTGAGCTTGAACCAGAGAAGTCTAGTCCTCCATTAGTTTTGCAAATTTCAAACTTCACCCCTAATTGAATTGTTTTCAGATCCTGAAATATTTATAGCAATGGTTATAGGAATTAAGCTCATTTGCTTCACCAATGTTTCAAACCAAAATTGACAACCACAAATACTTGTTGTGAAGGAAGCAGGCTTCAAGGCTAGGTGGAAATGTAGGTGGAAAAATCCATTGCATAGATTGTCAAAACGTTGAAGGAGACCTATTAATCTGTTCAACATTTAAACACCAGCTGTTGGAATGAACAGCTGACATGGGTCTTATAACCCTCTGGATCCAAACTAAATGCCCAACCTGATTCACCAAAGACTTTCATTGAATTAGTGTAGATCAGACCAAATCAAACCAAGGTAAACTCGATTTGATCTGATTTGGTTCCTAAATCATGACTCTCGGCCAAAATTGATTGGTGCTGATCATGATTTAATCAAATTTGACCAAAACAAAGATCTATCCTGTAAAACAAGCAAACCATCTATGAGCAGCTCATGTTTGGCTCTATATGTAGCTCTATGCACGCTCAATTAGTAAACAAGCCAAAGTGGGACTGTGAACCTATAAACCGAACACAAAATTAATGAGCTGCCCTAATGCCTGTGGACCCTCACCTGTTTGGAGGACACGGGAATGGCAGATTCAAACACACTAAGAGGCCCTCAGGCATTCAGAGATGACAGAAACTATTTACTCTTGCATGTCCTACTTCCACTTCTGTTTTTGTAGGTTTTTGGAGAGCACCAATTGTGTAGGGATGTGCACAAACCTATGCAAGATTCCAACTCAAAGGTTCATCAAAGATTCACTTGGGATGCCCATCAACATGGTTCCAAGTAAGCCTCTGCTCCTGTCACATTAAATTGCCCCCTGATGCTTAAAATGTTCGACATCCATACACCAAATAAGCACTATAGTTGAGAAATCAAATCGATCAAGTCAGAGTGCACTAATCATATGGTTCCCAGCAAAAATTGCTGCAATGTGAACCAATGGTGCGGCAATGGATGCGGTGGACCAGAATCCACACCAATCATGCCTCACCTGAGCCCACTGGGTCCAATATGGAACCCAGTTTTAGCACCAGTTGGCTGCCCTATTAGATCCAGTCCAATTAATGTTGACCCAATCTGAACAGACCCACCTGATTTCAAACCCGAATACGTCATGAACACCACGGGCCGGAAAAAAAAGAAGTCTGGTTGGCTGTGGATGATTCTTGATGTGATGACTTTTGAGAAATGATTCCACATTTGATCATTACATATGACTACTTGAAACTTGCACAAAGGAAGAAATATATAAAGCGATATCAGACAACAAATATCCCCACCAATATTGACCCAAAGAAGACAAGCTGACTACAATTACATAAAGCACTACTAACACAACCAACCAGTGAAATTTAGATCCATACAAAAATAATCAATAGCAAACACACTGTTCAGGTGGAAAATAGCCTTATGAATGATGAAGATGGTATGCCAATGGGAAAAGAACAGGTACCAAGGACTGATGTGATCAATTCCCCGAAAAAACATCTACCGCAAGGAAGAAAAGAACCACTGAACAAAGAAACAGAACAAAACATTAGAAAAAAAATCAAGAGAAGAATTTCAACCATCTCTAATGACAACCTACAACCAGAATGCTCTTCAGTGCTTTGTGATCTTTAATTGTGAGCCAATCAATTTCCCAAGGCAGCAAGTTGGAAGAAGACAAATTGCAGTGCTTGAAATGACATCTTGAGAAATTTGACCATAACTAGGATTGCATTTCTACAATACATCAGAAAAAGCTAGGCTAACTGGAAAGCATATGCAGCATAATTCATAAATTTGATGAGGCAATTGCTAGGTGAGGGGCCACCAAACAACCACTTGGGGAACAGTAAAGAATGAATTGAGAGCCACACAGTGACTGAAGATACTTCACATCAACTTTTTCATTTACATGCCAAAGCAATGAAAGGTTTCCTGCCACCAGTCCATACAAAAAATGTAGGAATTCACACCAGAAACCATTTTGTTCCACTGATTTCCATTCATTAAATGCTTGACCCTACATTTTTTTATTAATTCACTTCAACGTGTGTTCCTTGGACAAGACAATATCCCCAAATGTCATCTTCCAATTCTGTCAGATCTCACCCATTACAAGCACTTTCAGGGTATATACCAGATCTGAATGCCATGCATGTATCCAAGCTTATCTATAGATATATAAAGAGAAACTATCTTGTATATAATCAAACTTGCAATACTTAAGATCCAATTCATTGAAATATCAAACAGTATTATTTAACTGTATAATACATACCATAGAGGTAAATGCAATTCAATTTAGATAAAAGCATGCCAAATTTTACTAGCTGCAAGCAGTATAAAATTACTTTCATGTTCAGTGAAGAGAGTTACCGTGAATTTGCATTTAGCATAAAGCTTCCATTGCTATTTCATTATTTATATGCATTTTCTCTATTTGCAAGTCATTAACTAAAGAGAAATTAGTGCAACTAGAGATATGGCAATCACTAAATCTTCAAGGAAGTTACAGTTTCCCCTGAATAAAGTCAAATGAACTCTGAGGCTATTTCTAAACAATTATGTAAAATCTCTCAAATGCACATCCACAAGTAATTATCTTTCAAAGATTCTCAACAAATCATATAACTTATGACCCAGAGTTACAATTAAATTGACCTCCTCCAAACATCTTAATCCATATTTTTTTTCTAACTTTGATATAAAATATTACCACTTGTCCCACAAATAATGCAGAGTACGTCAAATAAATTATGAGGCTATGCTTGCTAAATTTCAGATTTTGAAGATATGAGCTGTGAGATGATCTTCGGCCAGCACCCTCCAGCAGATGATCCAACATTGAAGCAACCTTGCCTCCGGACATCATGTAATGCCCACTAATTCTAGCATGCATACAAGTAAACAGATTCAATCTTTCATTTCTAGGTGTTTTATGCTTTCCTTGTACTTTGCAGGCATAGCAAAGCAAACACATGGTGTGAACTGCTCCAGTTGACGACAAAGGCTGAAGGGTACAAGCAAGCAAATTTCCAATCATTTAAAGGCCAATACAATTGATTTTAATTAATTGTTTTAACTGGCAAATATCCCTGCCAATAATAGTCGTGATGTATAATATCGACTTCTTATTGTCAGCAGAGGGGCTATGAGCATCACTCACAGATAAACTACCTCTGCCACCCAAAGTGAAGTTCCTAAGACTACTAAAACAGTTTTGTGAAGCAGAGGTTGGAATGAAGTTCTTTTGTTGTATTTCAATGCATCCATACACCTCCATAAGCATGATCACAAATCTGTGCAGGATAGGAAGAATTATAAGATTCAGAGTGATATCTAAATACAATAAAGAAATCATCTTATAAATCCTGGCCAAATATTCTGTGTTACTGCTATCATCCAATTATATATTCCAACGACATGCTATGATGTCAGACACTCTGTAGGTCATCATTCTACATTGGCCCTGATGGTCACTCAACATTGGTCCCAGTTGTCTAGAGAGGCATAATGAGATCCTCTAAAACAGAGACAGTATGTCAAAAATTGATGATTTAAATTAAAGACACAGAAATCTTGTCTCCATAATTAGGTAACAGATATGACTCTAGCAGTCGGTGCTGGGAGATTTAAAAGTGGGATGTAAACATGGTCCTGTAGCAGAATAATGCTACTTCTAGCATTCTGAGATGACTGATATGCTCCACTTAATCTTCAACAGATTCTATACTTCAATATCAGAATTCAAGTGGAATAGAGGGTCACCTACTCTCCCTCATGTAGTTCCAACAGCTGGCTCCAGTCCCAGGAAAGCTTCAAGTGAACCAGCTAGATACAAGTTTAGTTCTTTCTTCTCAGAGAATCTGCACTTCTTATTAGTAGAGAAGTCAAACCTCAATACTACTTCGATGTCTTAGAATTTTTGAGGTTCTAGGTTATAGCTTGTAGGCTAGAATATCCTAGAGATACGAGAATGAAAGGCTCAGAAGTTGATGTCCTTCATCGAAACTTGTCCTAAACTTGACACAAATCTTAATAACTTGAGGAGGCAGTGTGTCAGCTCTCATGCTTCACGGAGACAAGTGTTGTAAGAACATTCATTGAGCATAGAATTAACATTACCTGAAAACATCCCAAATAATGCAAATTAGTGAACCCAATGCTTATTCCTTCCTCCTACCAAACCATGATGAAAGATTGCTGACCACAAATACCACTTTACAGGCCTCTCAAGAGCACCAAGAGTGAAGAATAAATTCTGATAACTACATTCTTGAAAAAAAATAATGATCTTGTTTATGGATGAGTAGTATTGGTTTGTTATAAAGCTAATCATCTCATAGCTGCGTTCTTCGAGGAAATGATAGGAGAATTTTGAACTCGAGGTGAGAAATTGCATTTTCCATGTTGATGCACACACCTCCCCTAGTGCTCTAAAGGAATAATGTTGGTGAAAGATTTGCTCAACCCAAATTCAAATGCACTGTATAAATTTCCGTTCAATATTTAAGGTCATTTAAAACCATTATATAAATTGGTTAAGTCTGTGAGTTAAGATTTAACAATAAGGTCAAGTTTGGTTCCACATACATTTAGAATCTAACATAACTTTGGTGTTTAGTTTAAGTTGAAGATTAAATATCATCAGTGTCAATATTATGTCTTCATTTCTTTTCCTTTTTCCATGAAGGAGGTGCAAAAAATTTCATTGCTCACTACATAAACTGTTAGAATGACAAATCCTCATTCAACATCTTTTCTTATGCCATAGTAAAAGTTGAATTACCAAATTTCGAAATGTTTAGCATTATATGTATGATATTGAACTACAACTTACAGTTTAAGATGGTGCAAACTGCAAAATTTTAATAAAGTAACAATGCACTGTAAAAGTACATTGCAATTCATAAACCATGCATCCATTCATATGTAAGTTGGTGAGACTCTGGTAACTTTTGGCTAGGTTCAATAAACCACAAGGTCCATTTACAAACTACCGTCAAGTTAGGCTGAAGTAGGGCCAAGTTATGGGTAATTCAGAGTCTCAGACCAAGTACTAAATAGAAAATTGATCTGGATCTCAACAGGTCCAACCAAAAAAACAAGAGTTTGGACTCAGTTGCTCTTATTACATATGGGTCTATGCCCGATTTAAAGGAACCTGATCCATTTTGCAGATATGCTCTCGCTTTTGTGTAGAAAGTTTAATTACTATATCGTGCATAAAATGTGTATCATGGTGCACTATCCCTTTGAACTGTACACAAGGCCCATATCAGTACCTACCCATATTATTTGCCACATCTAGCACATTGTAGTGCTATACTACAACCCAATATGTGTCAAATCATTATTGAACCGCACATAAATATGTTATAATATATACTTCAAGTCAATTTTATGATTTAGGAGGCTCTTAATTTTCCTCTACTGGCACTCAATCTCTTGTGAGCAAGGTCTGTGAAACCAGTACCGGCGGCCGGATCGGCCGGTCGGCGGTACGGTTCGGCACGTCTCCGTTCCGTTCCGACTCAAGACGAATCGACGTAAAAAACGAAGCCGAACCGGAAAAGAAAAGAAGAAAGAGAGAAATAGAAAGAGAGAGGGAGGAAGAAGAAAAGAGGAGGGGGTCTGCCGGAGGGGCCGTCGGAGGGCCTCCGGCGGGCCACCGTGGCCCGCAGGCGGCGTTTACAGCCCCTGCGGCTCCGCGGCGTGAAACAGGGACGATCCGCCTTTGTTCCATATTTTTAAAAATATTTTAAATGAAGCCGGCACTGAGTTTGCATGT
>KE505007.1:258995-294355 GCA_000441515.1 Elaeis oleifera | reverse complement strand
CGATCCGCCTTTGTTCCATATTTTTTTAAAAAATATTTTTAAATGAAGCCGGCACTGAGTTTGCATGTATCACTTAAGTGAAGCCGGCAAACCCCATGCCGGCTTCATTTAAAAAATATTTTTTTAAAAATACGGTAAACAAGGACGGATCGTCCCTGTTTCACGCCGCGGAGCTGCAGGAGGCGTTTACGCTGCCCGACGGCCACGACGGCCCGCCGAAGGCCCTCTGACGGACCCCCCTCCTCTTTTCTTCCTCTCTTTCCTCTTTTTCTCTCTTTCTTCTCCGACACTGGCATGTGCCATTTTTCATGCCGGAACCGTCTTGATTCCCCGTCGGGATGGTTCAGCACGCCCCGTATCGGGCGGTTCGGCCCGGTACGGCATTCCTTGCTTGTGAGCTTCTTTTCCTAGTTATTACTTGCACAATGAATATATATTTTAGTATTTCTTATAATGATCAAGGAAAATAGGTGGTACTGTATAAAAAATAGTAGATTTTCCTTTGGCTGCCAATGCCACCCGTCCTAACTGAAGATGCAATGGATGCCTTGAAATACCTGCTATATTGGATATTACTGGCATGCATCTTACGGTTCAATGAGCAGCATCAGCAGCCAGTGGAAAGTCACTAACCTAGCCTCACTAATGGAGACAAGCGCATCCAAAATCGAGTTGTGGTGCTCAAAAATGTCTATTTCTCACTATGAGGCAACAAAATAACTTGACAGAAGAAGATTTCATATTGTAGTTTAGTGTGCTTATTATGTATGTTACGGCAGTCTTCCACATCTTTTGTTTGTGCATGCACAATGTCAGTATGGTAATATAATACGCATACTATGTTTGCCATTGACAGCAGAAGCATGAGAATGTTCATCTAATCTAACAAAAATTCAAAAAG
The DNA here is from genome assembly GCA_000441515.1 of Elaeis oleifera. Taxonomy (NCBI): domain Eukaryota; kingdom Viridiplantae; phylum Streptophyta; class Magnoliopsida; order Arecales; family Arecaceae; genus Elaeis; species Elaeis oleifera. The sequence goes on along the minus strand of KE505007.1, from coordinate 293,454 downwards.
CAGATAGAACAACAAAATGAGGAAGACCAAAGAAAGAGAGGTTCTTGGGCATAGATAGGCTATCCTAGGGATTATGATATCTGTACATTAGTAGCTCAGCATCCAGTCCATATTCATCTAATAATTTAGCCTAAAAAAATTCACCCTGATGCAAAGAAAGGAAAGCATATGAAAACGGGCAGATTTGCAAGGCAGCCTTCTTTGTTGTATGGAGTTCAACTTGTTTTATATATAAGTCGATGCATATGCATTACACTGTCATGGTACATAGAGTTTGACAATGAAAGATGAAAGAAATCTTCCTTTTATTTCTTCTTTTGAAAATATGGGGTGCTTGCCACCATCTCAAGTCAATCCAAGATCTCTCCAACCTTACTGAAGAGGGGTACCAACTGGCCAAGATAAATTCAGTTAGTCAAATGCAAAAAACTCACAAGCAGAAACTACATTTTACTCCAATGGCTTAAGTCTGGCTTTGCTTACATTCATCTACTACTGCTTTATTAAAGACACTTGATTAGGTTCTAACCCCAAACTTAACAATGTCCTGCTTCAGACAAGCCCATACATGAAAGGTTATAAACAGAGCACAATTGCTGGTGAAATGATATTAGACTGAGTTACAGTTATATGTTAAAAATGCAAAATTTTTAACATGGAAAAGTTAACCACACTTCATCCCAAGTGGGCAATCAGGTAAGGCAAAAGCAACCATACATAAAATAGATTCCAATGCACAAGCAAACTAAACAACCCACATAAATTACTGAACATCAGTTTTCTCCATCACTGTATTGCATTCAGAAAATTGAACTAGAAAGTTTATATTTGCATTAAAGAAAACAGACAGATGCAAAAGAAAACATGTAAATCTATAATATGTATGTATGTATATGTAGAAATAACCATTTGTTCAGTGACCCCTCAATCAAATGCCTCCACTCTCCATATCAGTGAACAAGGGGTTAGCTTCAAGTTGTTCCACAAATTTCTCAAGGATATTTTTCACAACCTCTTGGAATGAATCTCTTGTCAAATCTCCAGTAACATCATTGATCGCTGAAAAAATTTGTTCATAAAAAAGAAGAACTGCTTCATTAGATTCAGATGGAGGCAGGCCCAACTTAGGTCCTTTTGCCTCAAAAACCCTTGCAATGTTTCCTTGTTTCCTTCACTAGTGTAATCAATCCAATCCTGGAACAAACCCTCGATCTCGTTGTCAAATAGATCCTTATCAGCCAAAACCTGCAAGTTTTGTTTTCAAAAGAGTAGCAATTATCACATAACGGAATATGTAAGCACATTCATAAACCGAAATGAAACTTCAAAGACAGAGCTATAAAGAAACAAATATTCATCCACCAAACTCAGCAAAAAATCTAAATCTTGAAGTTGATAACATGGCACATATGGTTGTTAATTCTTCATGTCACCTTTTTGTTCTCATTGACTGCAAGAAAGGTAAGAGATTGCACCAGAGCTAACAGACAAGAAGGATGGTTTAGATTTCTGGAGATGAAGAGATTAAATAAGAGAACAAGGGAGGCTCAAGCTAATGGAAATGGAAAGGAAGAAACATGAACTGCACATAATGGTGAAGAATAAAAGCCCTGAACAGATGGTATCTCAAAGCTGAATTCACAAAGCTGGCTCTATATATAGGATGATGTGCTAGGATGATATGCTGGCATGGTCATGGTCAAGTAGCATGGTCCTGATGGTATTGTTCCGTGTATCATGAAATCGAACAACAGAACTCATATACCACAAATTAAAGAACCTATATGCTGTAAGATAGAAATGTTACTGATGCAGAAAGCAGGCCATGAATCAGAAAACAATGTGTACATCATACACTACATGTTTAACCTTTAAATTCTCAAGACGAATTTACTTTATACAACATTGCTCATATGAATGCAAGCCATGAATCAGTAAACATTGTATACATCATACACTACACCTCTAATCATCATAATTCTCAAATCAGATGAATTTACTCGATACAAAATTGGTCAGATGTTTCATCTGTATGGTACAACATGGGCATCTTTCACTTCCAGGAAAAAAAGCCTAGTGTTGTAACTTCTAATAACATGTAAAAGAAGAGGTGAGAAACTGAGAAGACTTAAATTCATTAAGGATATAGCACTGCAAATAAATTGATGGAAAATTTAATTCATAAAGGTCACACTGAACAGATTCTTTATCTTGATTACGATTATGTTGATGCTATTGGGGAGGTTTGACTAGTAACATTAAATTATAGGCAATAACTGAAAGACTTAAAAAGTCCGAAAGGGAAAAATATTAATGAAGCAGCATGAAGGTCAAAAATCAGAAAACCTGGCCATCATCAAACATTACAGATGTTACCATTGTGGTCATTACATTTAACAGGCCCATTCCACAAATTTTGGTTATCCATTACACCAAGATAGGATAAAATGTGCATGTATGATTTCCAGAAATGGAAGCTTTGTGTTGGATCTTCTCAGAAAGAACGAGGATAGATTACTTGAACTGACAAGAACTTTGTAAAGAAAAATATAGGTACTCTTACATATCAAAAGATATATTTCTGATGACAAAAACAGTTGAATGTAGCAAAATTAAAAATTGATCAACTGTAGCTATAACTACTTGTACAACTAAAGGAAATATGTGAATAGAATAGTCTATTGAATAAGAAAGTGAAAAATACAACATCAAGCACAATTGTTTCCCAAATTGTTGTATAGTATATAAATACACTGAAGACTTCTATTGCATATTATAAAAAGAAATTTAAGGTGCCATTTGCCATTGGCCCATTACTTTTTTTTCAGAATAAAAATGAATTTATTTCTATTCCTTTTAATTTTAAAATATAACATATTTGGTATAATTATTATTATAAACAGAAACATAGAAATGATCATGGTGATGGTACTAGCAATGGAGGCAGTTGAGCCATTGGTGGTGTTGATGGCTAGGACGGTAGATGTATGGCAGAGGTGGTGGTGGTGGTGGCAGCGGTGGCATTGGCACCAGTGATGTGGCAAAAGCAACAATGATGGCAGCAATCATATAGTGGAGGTAGTGGCTGCAACGGTATTGACTATGTGATGGAGGCAGCAATGGTGGTGGCAAGGGTACCGACTACGTGATGGAGGCAGCAATGATGGCAGTGTTGGTGTGGTGACAACGACAGTAATGGTGGCAAAGGTGCCAAGGCAATGATAACAATGGTGGTGTGGTGAAGGTGGCAATGGTGGTGAGTGCGGTTGTTGCCATGACAACAATGGTAGAGAGTCCATGGTTTGCCGAACCAAATTGAACCATCCGGTTTGGCCCATACCGAGCCGAACTGGCACATAAACGGTCCAGTTCGGCCCTAATTTCGAATCAAAGGCCGAATCGGCCCGAACCAAGCTAAACCGCTCGGTTCGGTACCCTTTGGGGCCGCACCGACCGGTTCAGCCAGGTTCTTTTTTCTGTTGTGTTACAGTATTTTTTGTTTTTACTATTCCTACAATATCAAGGGGGGTGGTGGGTTTTAAAAGAAGCTGTAAACTGAAGAGAAGTCAGAGACTTCTCTTCATCGATTCTTCCTCGTCGAAGCATCAATTTCTTTTTCATCTGTAGTGCAAATAACGAGCAAAATGAGGAGAACTCATTCCCTATTTCAGAGTCAGAGCTTTAGCAAAAGATTTGAGATAAGTTACAACCCAACACGCATATCATATCTTAAGAGATGAGCGCAGAGGATTACAGTGTTGTATGATTAAAGGGATGGGCTGATGTTCCACCAAATTATGTAAATGATCAAGATATTTATGAACAACATCGACGCTCGATGAGATTCTAAATCTCAGTATGTATTGATTATATAATTTTATATTTTTTAATTGATTTGAGTATTTTAAGATTCAATAATATCTAATTCTTTAATATTATTTTCTCTAACATAATATTATGTTAGATTCAAATCCATATCATACGCTTAATCATAGATGTATCAGAGTGATATAAACGTCAAATAAGATTAATAAACAACAAGTTGAACTTAAAATCATTCAAAAAACAATAAAAATTTAATTAGATATCTTCGAAGTCAAAAAAACAAAAAAAAGAAAAAAAGGGCATGCCTTGCATACCGACATTCGGTACAATACCGAACCGGTACCATACTATATCGGCCAACAAACTGTACCGATTCAACCTTCTTTGGTAGAGACGATGATTGTGGTGTTGTGAAGGTGATGGCAATGGTGGAGATTGTGTTGGTGATGGTGGTGAAACGATGAGTTTCTTATTTTTGAAAATATTGAAAGTAAGCATTTTTTACTTTCATTTTTTTCCTAGAATTAATAAAAGTGACTTTTGAAAATAGAAATAAAACTATAGCACCAAACATATTTTTTCTCACTTTCTCTGATTTTATTTTTAAAAAAAAAGAAACAAAAAAGTGATGCCAAACAAGCCTTAAGCTTTCTACTTCTGAAGCTGAACATGTAGTTGTTAGAAACAAAAATTGAGCATGCTTTTTAAAATGATATACGCAGTGAAAGTGTAAACACGAAAATGTGGATGAAACCATAGAACACATGGCTACAAATTTTATGCCCAATACTCCTTTACTGATTGTAAGGCAGAGGGCTTCTCTAACCAGCATAACAAGATGAAAAGTCATATAAAACTAATAACTCCAAGAGCCATACATAATATCAAGGTTTGGCAACAAATATCCTTTATCAGTATAACTTAATGAAACCTAATAAGCTCTAGGTGTAGAGCTTCCAAGTTTAATCTTTAAAATTAGTTTTCAATATATATGAAGCAAAAGAAGGTCTGGGATATCTAAGTCAAAATTTTCAATTGATGAGCAAAAGCGATTTTTTTTGTTCAATATATAGCACAAATCTCTGCAGCAGTTATCCAGATAATTGAATGAATATTAAAAATGAGTATAAGAATGAAATAAAAGTAGAGTTGTAGTACCTTTCTTAACTTTGAACCATTAAAACCTTAATATTTTGGATAAAGTTACATTCTTTTAGCCAAAGCATCAGCAAGATCTTGTAGAATGGCTTGAAGTAATTGTGCAAATTGAGCCTGGCCCAGTTGTTCTCCCCCCTCAGCTCCATGTTCTTTAAAATGTTCTTAAGAAGATCACTGGATTCTGTTTGCATCACAAGTACAAATGTAGTAGAAGTCAACAACCCATTGAATAGTATAAGAATAACAAATTGCCAGCAAATGGTTGAATATAATCAGAATAATAGCACTATGGAAACTTATGAAGTATAAGATGTTGATTTAAATGCCTGACTCAGAGGATCAAAAAATGCAATTTGATTTTTGTACAATGGGTGTCTGACCTTCTTTAAAATTTCTCTAGAACTCCTTGTGCCCACCTCTTTAAAATCCATAAAACACTTTGTAGTGCTGCAATGATTCTATACTGACTGCTAGAATTTCTGATGGAATATAGTTGCATCATGTATATACTTCCACAGCACAACTAATAGCTTGTACATCATCTATGAGTAATGTTTGTGAAAACTATTGATAGTTAGAAAGTATGTATTGTGTACTCATTTGTCAAGCATTGCATTATCAATTTAACTTTTTCTTCTGAAAAGGTTTATAAGAGAAAAAGCTAAGCATGAGGATATCTTCTAATTATACAACTAGAACCAAGCCCCCGTGAATAGGCAGAGAACATCCACACCATTACACCAATCAGGAAACAACATAATTACCACAATCACCACAAATTCTTTAGTTTCAAACTGGCAAGGTAAAGGATGTTGCTGCTCAGGTCTCAGGATCAGGGCATCAATAATAAAATTGGACTCCTGCATATTCCATCTCTTAGCTTGTGGTTGAATCAGTGAAAGCTGCAGTGCCATGTGGTTTTGAGTGGTCCAGTGGGAATAGTAGTTTCCTATACCAGGTAAGAGGTTAATATTAGTTCTTGTGTTAGGTAGTTTGAGTTGGTTATGTTTTTACTCTCAAAACCTTGCATTCTAACACAGCACAAAAAAAGAGTTGTAACAGAATTGCATCATCAATTAGTATAATGGTAGAATAAAGATTGCAACATCATTGTATTTCGGAACATTTATTTAGATAATATTTATAGTAGACTTCAGAGTCCTGTTTTAAGTAGGACCTATACACGAAAGCCCTATTTTAGGTATATGATGGGTTAATTCACAGAGTTGTATTGTTTGACTTTTTTGTTGTTTTACATGTCTTCCCATATAGGGATATGACAGTTTCCAAATTTTGTATTTAGAAAAGACTTTAGATATAGGTTATTTAGTTTACAAAATCCTGGTTTACTTGTAAAAAAATCATGAAGAATATATAGAAGGTTTATTAGGGTTGAATAGAAAGTCACTCTATGGAATTTGTTTTGGAGGAAGAAAGGGATTTCGTTAGACCAAGTTCGACCCTTCTCTCTCTTTCCCCTCCTCACTCTTCTTGATCTCTCTTCTCTGATCTTCAACTTTTACTAAATTATCCATCTTTGATCTTCTAAACCTCACTCTTGTTTTCTCCACAAAGGTAGAATCTATGACCTGAATTTCTATCATACCAGTACTCCGTAAGTTTTGTTTAGTAACTTGTTGTTTTGGATCTACACCTCATCTAACAATTTTAGCATTCTTGAATTTTACATTGCCAAAAGACATAGCTTAAACTCTTGTCTAATCATTTTTTCTTATGTCCACCTCCTTCATAGACCATCCCTTAATGGTCTTTTGTGAAACTTAGTATCAAAGTTAAGTGGTCCTGCACTTTTGTTTCCTTTCTTTAATCTTGTTTATGCTCTCTTTGTTTCTTTCTCTTTTCATTACGTTGTCAAATGAGAGGTTCAAGATCAAATTTCTTAATCAACATATTAAATTCAAGAAAAATGTTTGCAATGAGATGCATGATGACAATTACATCTTCAAAAAATAATCTGGCATCAAAGCTACATTGTAAACATATGCTATATCCCTAAGCATGCATACAACAATACATTCACATAGATGACAATTCATCATGGCATTGACAATGTTGCAACAAAGGACTTATCCATGGAAAATCTTAGAAGCAACAATCCTTCACATCAAGAGACGACAATTGAAAACACCATGTCTGGAGAATCCAACTGAAAATAATGAAGCCTCTGAAAATCTATTTTCAAACAATTCTTGACTAATGAATGAATGAATCTCGAAATTTCAATGGTCATTGTTGTATTGCAGCACTTTGAAGATCCATAAATTGTTGATTTTGCAATTTCGTTAGTGCACAACTCCCAAGCAGGTGATCAAATGGTACTGAACAATCAGTTAATGTTGTGATAACAAGAAGGTCGCAGGTTGGTGTCCATGATCAAATCCTAAAGATTCAATGGTCAAGCGCGAGAAAATAGATTATCAAGATCTTTGGGACAAGATCCATGCAGCACAAGTAAATAATTGCAAATAAAGATTAATAGGCCCTAATTTTATTTATTTTCAGAAATTTTATTTAGGTAGTTCTTGGAGTAACTGATTCAGGCTGAAACTACACCCCTCGCGGTCGCAAGACCTCCGGAGGACCTCTGGACCAGCCTTAGACCAAATAAGAGGTCACAGTTGAATCACAAGTGTTCAGTGAACTCGATATTTTATAAAATGATGACATGTTGTAGTGTTAGGTACAATCTAGTGCACACTAGTCTGAAAGATGAATTCATCCCGATAAGCATAAATTGAATTTGAGCTCAAGCCACTTATCCAACATTGAATAAGCTTTCCAACACCACTTGAATCACCTCATCAGAGCTTTCATGAGGAAGTTATGGCCAAAACTTGAAGCAGTGTCAGTGCAGTCTAGGACCATGAATCTGACAGTAAGGGTAAAACCATCCACTATTTGGATGGTAGTTAGTGTACCATCTGACTTTTTTTTGATGACAGTAAACCCTCAATCAGAACCAACCTGAGTCCCAAAAGCCTCGAAGTCATCACAATTCTAGTCCAGATCTAAGTGGAAGGTATCTGATGGCAGTTAGTATGTCATAGGTAAAATCAGACAACAACAAATCTATCATGACATCTATGTTGCTTCTATAACCAACTTATGGCAAAGTTACTTATTCTAGTAATCTTAGGATTTCAATGTAAAGGGTCCCAAAGCCTATAAATGCCCCTTATATACCTAATGTTTGCACATCAATGCAGTTTGTCTTCTTTTGAGTGCACATTGAGTCGTGCTTGCTCCAAATATTTTTGTTGCATGGTAGATTCCGTGCAAGCAAAGGTGGATTCCAAGGATTGGTGGCAAGGCCAATTGGTGGAGTCCTTGGTCACAGCATGCTACAACGGTGTTAGTTGGTCGAGTCCTTGGCAGCAAAGCAGGACTCTTCATAGCAAGCAGTAAGCTACTAGTTGTCCATTGGTAGATTAGTTTCTTAGCTTCCTTAACCTTTAGTTTTCAACATTATTTTGCTTTCTTACTTCAAGGATTAGTTTAATTTCTGCTTCATAGTTTAAGATTACTGCTTAGATAGTTTAGCCTTCCGCTGGATCATTTTGAAGCTAGCTCTAGGCCCCTAGCCTGTCAGTAGTTTTTGTTGTCAACTTTTAAGTGCAATTTGTATGCGAAGGTCTTGCCTTAGCTATACGTTTGGTTGGGTAAGTCAAAGTTGTTATGGTTTGATTTTTGTTGTTTTACAAGTATTTCTAAATAGCATCATATGGATTCCAAATTTTGAGTTTAGAGAAGATTTTACAGGTTTACTTGGTCTTTAAGAATCCTAGTTTACCTGTAGAAGAAATGAAGAATCTATGAAGGGCTTACTTGGGGTGGATCAAAATCATTGTTTGCAATTTTGTTTAGAAGAAAGAAGATTTCTTCAGGCCAGGTTGGAACTTCTTTCTCTCTCTTTCTTCCTCTCTCCTTTCTCCTTCTACTTTGTTCAATTTCTACTAACATTAAATGTCTGTGCTCTTCTATACCTCAATTTTGCTCCTGTTTTTTTCCGGAAAGATAAAATCATGTCTGATTTTCTATTATAGACGACAAACCACCACCAGTAAAGAGTTTCTATAGAAACTTGCTCCTTGAACCTATACCTCTTAAAGACCAAAAATGGAAACTTTTCAACCTCGAATTTTACAATCACCATGAAAAAACAACTTTGTTTTCCTGTTCTCTGTAAAAGGACAGCATATAGATTTTTCGGCCTACCCTTGTCTCATCCCTAAAGTCTCCAAGGCCTCTTTACTTCTTTTTTCTTTCACGTTTTGAATTGAAGTCCACAAAGGATGTGCCGACTTCGATTCAGAATTCGAAAATAAAAAATGTTTGAAACCACTCTCCCCTTTTCCAAAATGAAGAGTGGGAGAGAGAGGGGAAGAGGGAGGAGTGAGAAGGGGGAGAGAGAGGGGAGAGGGGAGAGAGAAAGAGGGAGGAGAGAGGAAGAAGGAGAAGAGAGGGCTTGAAAGACCTCATCATCAGGGGTGGGGCACTCAAAACACTAACCCTAACCCTGTGTGAGAGAGAGGGAGAGCAAGAGGGAGAAGGGACGATATGTAGGTTTGATGCCTCTCACCATCAAGGTCCAAGTGTGGGAGAAGGCAAAGGTCTTGAGCATGGGGAAGAGATGAGGATGCAAGCACTAGATGGAGGCAAGGAATCGATTGAAGCAGTGAGGTTTCTTTTTTAGGAGGTGGGTTATATTGAACCGAATGTATGGTTCGAACAATGCCAACAACCGACCGGTCCAGTTCAGCATAGTTCAGCCTTCCTTGCATGTTAGGCCTACAAGTAGCCACAGTATCAACAGCCACTACCAGTCAATATTAGACATCATTATCCACCAGGGATGGGAACAATATCCAGGTTGATATCAGACCTAACATCCAAATTGTGAAGAAGACATGGATGTATACAAGGGCCATAGGGACTTGATTTGAGATTGAATTTTTGAAATCAGGCATTCTTGCATTGATCCTTTAAGGAAGATTCTCCGTAAGGCTAGACTTTCATATATCATAGAAGGGCTTGGTTGCCTTCAATACAAGGTGGAAATAAGATTCTAAAATATGCAAATAATGTCTTGATATTCTCTAAAGCTTGTAAAAAAAAGGTTCAAAATCACAAGTTGATTTTATATTACTTCAAGCTCTTTATAAGTTGGCAATTAACAATCAGATCTCATTTATTGTCTTGGCATCTAATCGAAGCACTTCCACTTATGCTTCCTCATTAAATTGCAAAGAAAAGGAGAAGCCATTAACTTATCGGTGATTACTACTCAAAGTTAGTAAACCTCCTAAATCTGCTCAGGCCACCCTTATATCCAAAGTTAAGAAAAGGCTAGCATCATGGAGGTTTAAATTCTGTCCTAAGGTGGCCGACCAACATTGGTAAATGCTGCTCTCTCTTTGTTGCCCCAATACTATGTGCACAAACTGCCAACTTGGGTCATACAAAGGATAGATGAGTACAGCATGCCATTTTTTGGAAAGGATCCACCTCTATCTTGCTTAATTTGTTTAGTCAATTGGAGAGCAGTTTGCAAAAGCAATGAAGAAGGTGGTCTAGGAGTTAGGAATTTGTTACTCATGAAAACTACATTACTAACCATGTGAGGCCAGAAGTACTTGAATTACACTAAAGGACTTTGGTGAGTTCAAATTCAACCGGACTATCACCAAAAAATTAGATTGGTATTGCTTTGCAAACCAATGAAATAATTCCCCAGGTTTGGAAGAATATTCTTTTCTGATACAGCATAGGGTACAACCAACAAGTACTATGACCAGCTAGACCATGTTAAGAGACGTAGGAGCCAGCAGATTTGCGAGCAAAGACTTCAACAAGCAAATATTTGATTTATTCCATTAGGAATAATATCTTTGCTGCTTTTTCTTATAAATTTTCCATGAAGGACAATACTGAAATTTAGCTAGGTTTCTATATTTGTAGTAGAATAATTCTAGCATGTTTTCTTATTGTCAAGTTCTATTTTTAGTATACTTCCGCATCGCGTTCTTGCCTGAATTAGGGTTAGGAGATCATATCCTATATATGTGCATCTAATATGTTATGTGGTAGCCTTTTGAGATATTAATAAAATTCTTTCAAGAGAATTTCCTACACAAGTAAAGGTTTCTTCAATCCAGTTTACTTCTACTTGTGTGTTGATCTTTGAAGTGCAACCTTGGCGACCAAATTGCCTCTTCTTCCTTTCCCACTACATCATTTCCAGCCTGAATTAAGGTTAGGAGATCATGTCCTACATATTTGCATCTAAAACGTTTATGTGTTACCCTTTTGAGATATTAATAAAATTCTTTTTGAGAGAATTTCCTTCGCAAGTGAAGGTTTCTTCAATCCAATTTACTTCTACTTGCATGTTGATCTTTGAAGTACAACCTCGTCAACCAAATCGCCTCTTCTTCCTTTCCCACTGCATCATTTCTACTCTTCCCCCACTTTGGAATAGGATAGCATCCAAGCTGGGAAATGGTAGCAATATTCTTTCTAAGAAGACCCCTGGCTGGGAGAGAGCCTTTCTGTGATCTCTATTTCCATCTTTATGTCAACTATAGGAAGAATTGAAGAAGGTTTTTGATGCTTCGCTATTGGAATTGACAAAGTTGAAATCATCAAATTAACATATCCTCTTCCTTAAGCTGCATTGTAAACTCCATTTCTGCTTCAATGTACAATTTCTTAAATTTAGGTGGACTAAAATGTCCCTTCCCAGCACTCTATGGAGTATGCCAGTATCTCTCAAGCCAAAATCTTCTTGTGGCTGTGTATACCTGGTACTTGAAATTATCAAGCATAATAGGGCATTTAATTTCAACAAATTTTAGAGTTTGTAAAGTCAAAAAACAACAAAACGACAAATCTCTACATTGTGAATTTTTGTTAGAATTTGATTCTTTCATAAGTGGGCTTATAATGGTGGAAATATAGATCTACCATGCTTTTCTTTCTATTTTTTTATTCATCTATTTTACAACTGGCTCATTTTTGTATTTTTCACATAAATTCATATTTTTAATATTTTTTAAAAAATCAGTAAAGATCTAGTGATTCATGATCTGATCCATGATTCAATCTAATCTGAATCCCTCTAGATTTTCGACTTGACCCCAATCCTTGCAAGATTATATCTAATACTTAAAACATTTTGAATAACTAATATATGATGTTCATTTCAATAGAATAGGCATTCAATATATTGGCTTATGATGGTAGAAACTAGTCTTCTATATCTGGATATTAATTCTTCTACTTTACAGTGAACTCATCTTTTCAATTTTAATTCTTTTTAATTTCAAAATTTCAAGAAACGAAAAAAATCTTATGATTCAGAACTCAATCCACCATAACATGTTTCCTGATTTTGTTATGTAAGTGTAGATCAGTTCCAACTTCCAAGTAAGATAGGAGATTAACATTCTAGCTATCCGTATGACCTGGACCCAGATTTCGACCAGGCACTGTATATTCAGAAAACTGATTTTAATTTGGTCAACCTGAAAATGGAACCAACTCCACTTTAATCAGATTTTAACCAAAGCAATAAACATGCCTAAGGTGTACACAAGATTTCAAATTGGTTGGTTTTATTGGAGTCAACCCAAGTTTGGCCTGGTTTTGACCTGTTTTAAAGCACTACAGAAAGAGTCCAAATTGTCCACATTTAAATAACTAAACGTGACCCTGTTTAGACCCAGTCTTAAAGCCCTGTAAACTAGATCATTCAAATTTACAGACTGGACCAATCTGGTTTTAAAGCCCTATAGCAAGAATGCAGAATGTCTGTCCTGGTTTTACATTTGGATTCTTTTTTCCTTTCCAGAACAGGCTTTCAAATAAAGGTTCTATCATCCTAACTCAGCGTATTCCAGGTTAAACCATGCAATCAAACAAATTAAACAAATTTTACCATGCTTAACAAAAGACTCAATGTAATTGAGATAGGTGCATTAGTTGCGGAGGATTCTTATTAGTACACCCAAAAGAAAAAGGCAAAAGATGATGGGGGCTTTCAAGATTCTAAGGGCCTGTTTGGACCTGTAAGAATCGGGCTTGTTGGCCCATCTAGCTTGCATTTTCTAAGAGCCTATCTAAACCCAACCTAGATCCTAGCCTTTGGGCTGCAGCAAGAAAAAAAGACTTATAGCTTGCATTTTATAGAAGTCTTTTTTTCCTTCCCATAGGATTTCAGCTAGGTGGAGTTTGGTTGATACATGGCTATGCTTAAATGGACAGCCCAATCCATGGATCCTTCAAGAACTTTAGCTCGATCCTGTAGGAATAGCCAAACCGGCCCTCAACAAGATTGACAATGATTCATATATCATCATGGCTAAACAGCTTGCTTGGATATCTTCTTCAGTGGGTCTGGCCTCTACACCTTGAGAACAACTTCTTCAATGCAGAGATTAATGCGAGGGTCCCATGATATTGCCGCACTGACATTAAGTCCCAAACAAGTCACATTGATGAATGAAATCCACATCCTGCATCCCATCTCATGGCTGAGATAGAAAAGGTGCCTCTAAAATCATCTAAAATAGAGAAATTTTGCTGCAGTAGAAGCAGTATTTTATATAAGGGTGGGCACTATTTGGTCTTTGACTTGTGGTCTGAGTTGGCTCCATTTTTTACTCATAAACAATGGTTTGGTATGAAAAGGCAAAACAGTTGCAATATGACTGCATCATTGATTAGCACTGGGACAGTCCCTCTATGGGGACTCATCAAACAATGCACTAAACAAGAGAATGGAAGACCTAAAAGCCTATGTTAAAGAGAAATTAGGTCGATGACTCATTTTTGTCTTAATAAGGACAAAAAAGAAAAGAAATTTGGCAGCTTATATAATAATAAAGCAACAGAAATTTTTGTTTAAAAGTTATGCTAAGGTAACACAAAGTATGGCATAAAAGTAATAGCTGAAAATTCAAGTGGATAACCACATAGTGAATCACAAGTTTTGTTAGCATGGTTTGCTGTACCGCATCATACCGCCAATTAAGGAGCATACCATATCGTACCGGTATACTGTACTGGTGCTATCATACCGTACCGAACCGCATATTGACACTACAATAGGATTTTACTGATACGGGATCCGGTACCGAAATAGTGAACCTTGTTTGTTAGTAAGTTTCATATGTGATAATTAGTCTAAAAAATATAACTTGTATTAACTTGTATTGAAGCCAGGAATGTTCAAATTGCTACAAAGTGGAGCTAAGATGGTAAAATTATATGAAAATAGAAAAGGGTTTTCTTGCATATATACCTTTATAAATATCTGAAATTACATGTACACCATCGCAAATTTACTATTTGTGTATATACACTTATAAATTATTCTTTTCACATATATACACATAAATATCTAAAATTTTATGTACAGCCTTGCAAATGTAGTATTTGCATGTATAACCTCCTACATTATTTCTTTATATGTATATACCCTTGTGAATTCACTATTTTATGAATATCCTTATAAATTATTGGCTAAAAAAATAACGCCTGCATTTTGCATGAATTTGTAAATACCCCCTACATGTCCAATTGCTGTAATGTCAATCCTACATTTTTTAGATTATTGCAATATCACCGACCCTCTTCCCAAATAGAGTCAGAGCTTACCAATAGTGCTTGCTTGTCAATTGACATGGGCGTAGTTCACTGGAAATGCCTACTTAGCAACTGATGTGGAGGTAATTAGATAATGATTGGATCTATCATCATCATCAGCCCCATGAACAAACCCACCCTCAAACCCAACCCTAATCCCATCCCCTCCCCCAACCATCCTCCCTAAGACGACCACACAACACGCACCAATGAGCCCATACATAGCCACCATGGCCGCTATCCTCCCCCCTGCCACTGTTGAGCCCATCCTCCTCTCCTCCTCCCTTTTCCTCTTTTCCACCCCCTCTCCTTCCTCCTCTTCTCCCTCCCCCTCTCCCTCTCTTTCCGCACCATAAGGAAGAAGAAGATGATGCCGCACAACAAGATGTCGACCTTGGTGCTATCATAGCTCTTGCGGGCAAGGATCTCGAGGGCCACGTAGGCCAAGGTGTTGCAAAAGGTGTAGAAGAGGCCTCTTCTTTCTTTGCTCTAGTAGATTGGGGACTGTGAACAATTTTCAATTTGAATGTGCTTTGGTTGGTTTGCATTTGGTTGAACCAGCGAACACAAACCAGCAAGCAGATCACTACCATTTCTTGCATTAGGCAAGTACTTAAGTATAAGACTTCTAATGATTTATCTTGTAGATGAGATAAAGTTAAAGTCCTAAAGCCTTCATCTGTCTGTGCTCAAACTGTCTTAGTTCCTCCAGGATATTTCTCACAAGCCAAAATGGAGAGGGAGGATCAACATCATAGATGCGTATCAAATGGTTCCATGGTAATATACCCCTAGTCGTGAGGTTTTGCAAGTATTTGTCTGCCCTCAAGAACCAAGGGAACCAATCCTTCATGTATAGCTTCACAAACAAAGAAAATTGGCACATCATCTCGTCTCTCATGATTAGTGAGTCATAAACAACAAAAATAGATTGCTCGCTGGCCCAATTTTGGAAAGGATCACTTGCTTTCTATTACATGAAAATATAACAAGAAGATATCAGACCTACTCTCCAACCAATTTCCCACCTAAATCAATCGAAATAAAGCCAAACTCACTACATCAACTACCCATTAGAGGAAAAGATGTTTTTTTTTTGGGGTGGAGGGGGAGTGGTGAGGGTGGGGAGTGAAATGTTTGCACCACATAGGCATCAACCATTAAGGAGCACGCAAGCTCCAAGCCTTCCTCTCCTCTCTCTTTCGCTCTCTTTCTTTGTTCCAATGGGATCTACAAATACCCATTAAGGAAGAAGATTGGGGGGATGGGAATGAAATGTTTGCGCCACATAGGCATCTGCCATTAAGGAGCTCATAAGCCCCAAGCCTTCCTCTCCTCCCTCTTTCACTCTCTTTCTTTGTTCCGATGGGATCTATTCTTGGGCTCTAGGGGTTCCATGAAGAGGGAAAGCTCTGTTTGAGAGCCTTTGTTAACATCTATTTCTTTCTCTAGCAATTGCCTCCCTAATTCTCGTTTCCTGTGGGCTGGGATGTGCGCAAAAGAGGAGGGAACAGAGGAAGAGGGAAAAGGAGAGAAAGAGGGAAAAGGAGAAGAGGATGGAGGGGGGTTTGCCAAAAGGTCTCTGGTGGGGTCTATGTGCCTATGGTAGGGAGAAGGTTTGGGGTAGGGGCAGATTAGGATTTGAGTGTAGGTTTTTAGTGAGAGTGATGGTGATGATAGATCCAATCAACACCTAATTATGTCCACATCAGCTAACAAGTAAGCACTTTCCTCCATGTTAGCTAACAATTAGGCACTTTGGGCAAACTATGTCAACATCAACTGAAAATGCAAGGTTGATATTATAGCAATTGGGTACGCAGGGGGATATTTGAAAATTCATGCAAAATACAGGATGTTATTTTCATCTACCTTTTTTAAGTTAAGGGTATACACTCAAAATAATTTATAAGGATATACATGCAAAAAATAATAATAATAATAATTTATAAAAGTATACACATAAAAAGAATAATTTATAAAGGTATACATGTAAAAAGAAATAATTTATAAGAGTATACATGTAAAAAGAAAAAATACACAAGGGTATATGCAAAAGCACAAAGCTTGCGAGGATATACATGCATTTTAGATTTTTTGCAAAAAAATAAAATGAATAATTTATAAAGTATACCTGCAAATCATAAATTTGTCAAGGTATTCACATAATTTCAAATATTTATAAGGGTTACATGCCAAAAAATCCAATAGAAAATTCTAATCCTTCTCTTTGTTTTTAGCCTTTAAGCTTCCAAATCCCCTGAACATACGAAAATCAATACAAAAGGAAAAAACTAGTTGGGAGCATATTTCCAAAAGAATATTATAGTTTGGACTCTAGGATCCCTATCAAATATTGAAACATGACTTGGAGAACTAATAAATTAAGGTTATAAGTATGACATATTCTTTTAAGCAGCATAAGCAGCACCAAGAGTTGAACTATCAAGTAATAAATTAATTCCTGTCAGCAGATGTCCCAATTTAAAATAAAAAATATCACAATATATAGCAATAAGGTGAACTCTTTATCTGAAAAGAATGGAGAAATGTGTAGAAAAGCAGCATCTTTTCACTAGAGAAGAAGAAATGATCCTATTTGAAACCAAGTGGACTCTCGAATAGTATACAGAATCCAGGGTTTTATGAAACTTATTAAGCTAGAAGTAGCCTGATATTGTTCTTAGTGAAGGAAGAAATCCACATATTAAAATGATAAGTTGGCAAATGTCTGACTTAGCACATCCCCCATATCAGCAAAGCAAGCATATGAAACAAAAAAATTGACAACTGTTAGTGAAATATCCCATCACAACCAACAGAGCATCATATTTCAGCCTAGCAATAAGCACATAACTGAGACAGGAAAAATATTATTTCTGTTTCCAAATAGCCAACTAGAACTTGAGAGAAAAGCACATATGCTACACTAGCCATTAAAAAATACATATTTAAATTGCACAACTAACCTGGAAAAGGAGGAACTCCCATTTCGACCCCCATGTGAACAAGAGCATTCTGTATCTCATCCTTACTAAGCTTTCCTTTGTCATCAACATCCAGTTCAGTGAAGAGGTTTTCCGCCAACATTGCAAAATCATCTTCATCATCCAGAAAAATTCGAATAGCACTTCCATCCAAAACCAAAACAACAAGAGGATCATCTAAAATTGAAAAGTGAAAGTAAGATCATGGTCAAGTGATAATGGAACTCATTTCCAAGTAAATAAAACAAAGAATATAGAGTTTTAGTTCAGCAAATGTGGACTGTAGAATATAACAACTGCCAAATAACAACAAACCATAGGACATACTCAAGAGCAACAAACACAATCCTCTAATTCAGTAACTGAGAAGTCAATTCCTGAAAGGCACATGACATATAACAACAAACCGTAGGATATGCCCTATTAACATGACAAAAACCAATGAACAATTATCATCATTCTCAATGCCAGTTAACATTTAGTCTCTTTTTTCTAGCTATAGATTTATGTAGAAAATGTATAAATTGAGAAGAGGAAAAACTTTTGACAGGTGATATGGATTTATGCACAGAAGGATTTGATATGCGCAGAAACAAGCTGACAATAATATTTTGTATTTACCTATTGAATATTAGAAACACATATAAACAAGTGTTGAGAACAGATCGTATAATGTATCATGAGGTAAAGTCAATGTCCTTAAAACCTTATCGTTGTACAGAAGACAAATCAGATAAAAGTTGAGCTTGTTCCAGTTTACAAACCCATAAGTCCTCATTTGGATGCTGTCAAAGGAAATCTGTGGATTTTGTGTAGGCCAGGTGAGGCAAAGCAGAGAGAGAAGAGTGGAAAAAGAAGCAGCAGCTTGACTGAGGAAGCCGCCGAATTCTAAAACCATAATTTCAGCAGCAATGTAAATTGCCAAATCCCAAAATTTCTGTGATAATGTGATAAATGGCCTCTCCCCATCTCAATTACTTCTTCCTTTGTTCCTTTCCCACTTTGTCTCCTTAACCCCTGCTACAGATGCAAGAAGTTATCTACTGATAACTAATTCCCGCATCCAAACAAGGCCTAAGAGCTTCACTAGGACACAACAAGAATAAAATATAAAACTTGAAAAAAAACTCATTGGAGCATACTAAATATATGTGATTTGGAGACTTGACATAAACATGCGCATGCACCACAAATTTCATCAAATTGGATGATCAATATGCACATTTGGACATGCACATGCACATATTGAAAAGAATTATAGCTAAAACTAGGTAAAAGAAAATTAAAGGAAATGTAGGACTTGTTATTGGTTATAGGAACACTCTATAGCAAGGATCGCCGAAAACGGACCCCATGCCTACTGGCCGGCAATATAGTTCGGTATGCCCCAAATGGACACAACATAGAGGAGGGAGAAAGAATAGAGCAAAAGAGAGAGAAAAGGGGGAAGGAAGGAGAGGGAGAGGGAGAGTGAGAGAGAGCCTTTAATGGCTACTGGAGGCCGCTGGAGGGCAGCGGTGCCCGCTGGAGGGCCGGCGAGGAGAGGGGAGAGAGAAGGAAGAGAGAGGGAGGAAGGAGGGAGGGAGGAGAGGGAGAGTGCCTCTGGAGGCCCGCCGAGGGTGCAAGAGGCCTCTAGGCATCCGATCGAAACAGGGGCTTCGGCCCTTTTTTGAGTGATAATGGATGAAGTCGGCAATTATGTTGCAAACTTCATTGATTTTCTTTTTTTATATATATATTTTCGGCTGAAGTACATGACCGGATTGCTATCTTCAACCAACAATACCAAAAAAAAGAAAATTGGTGAAGTCAACAACATAATTGCCAACTTCACGTGATTAATCACAAAAAAAAAAGGCCTAAGCCCCAGTTCAATCGAGAGAGCAAAGCCCCTCCTCCAGCCTTCATCGACTTCAATTGCAATGAAGTAGCCTTGCTGGCCTTCGGGTTCCTCCTCTTGCTCTCCCTTTTCTTCCCTCCCTCCACCCTCCTCCAGTTTCCATTGTGTAGCGATATCCGCAGCCTCCAGAGGCCCTCTCTCCCTCTCCATCTTCTTCTTTCCCCCCCCTCTCTCTTCCGTTATTTCCTTCTCCGTCTTCTTCCCTCTCCCCCCCTCTCTCTTCCATTCTTCCCTTCTCCCTCTCCTCCTCCTCGCCTGGCATCCTATTTTTATTGTCAGAACTATGCCGGCCGACCGCTGGCACAGTTCGTGACAGTTTGGCGAACACTACTCCACAACATACTAACATATGATGCAAGAACCAGATACATGAGAAAGCTCCCTGGAACAATCAATCCTTAAAAGTTTAAGAACATTTTGCTCTTAACTACATATAAAGTTTCTCAATCGAATACTGCCTCATTTTTGAAACTCTTGAGAACTTTACAAGGTTCTGATGGAAGTAACTTTCCTCATATAACTGGTCATCTCTTTCCTAATTCTTTAAAAGAAAAGGTAAAGCAATGATTCAAAAGGCTGCTGTCGTATTCGGCCGGTCAAGGGACAGCATAGCACATGTGATGTGCTGGCCCAGCATAAGCGGGAACATATGTAGTTAGTATTTTTAACTGCACAAAAATAAATAAAATAAACCAAGTACTATAAGAATAACAATGACATTAGTATTATTTTTTTGGATGTCAATATTAATAACAATAAAACTAAAGACTGATGCTTATTACTTAGTACACGAAACTAATAGCAATAGTTATAACATAATCGAAAGCCATGTCCAACCTAACCATTCGTTTATCATTCTCCATTTGCACAAGTCCATATAAGCATGTGGCCTCTTATTTGCCCCAACAATGCTAAGTGGGCCACAGGCAGCTGCACAATGCTAAATGAGACACATATATAGCCACATGGTACAATGCAGAGAACCTTTTGTCAGCCCATTGCAAATACTAGCTGCATATAGGCAATTCCATGCAATCAAGGGATTGCATCCGCATATTCAGCCGCCTATGCAGCCTATTTTGCACCACGTTTTAAGACATTGGGTTAAAGTATTTGAAGTGATTTTTCCGAAGGTTCCAAATATATATATATATATATATATATATTCAACATTCTAGACAAAAGTGATTTCATGCTAATAAACACCCAATAAGATTCACGATGGCATAATTTTAAGCCAATTCCCCCTCACATGCATGAAAAATGGACAATTAGCAAAGAAAATCAATTTTCAAGAACTGCAATTAGTTAGTCCATGAAACCTCATGCATTTAGTTCAAGAACAATCTGCAATAAATACATGTCTTTTTAAAGGGATGGTCAATGATAAGAATCAATCTAGAGGAAATAAAAACACAGTTAACAACCTAAAATTCAAAGGTTCACAAAATATGATACTCAAGTCGCTAACTAATGGCTGAGATTATAACATGGAGATGATCATCTAAAGGAAGGCCTAGTGCATGAGGCTCTTGCCATGATCTCCATGTCACGATGAGGCATTACCATTGCACCAACGCTCACCCTCTATATAGATGATAATTTAGTGGGAATTAATCCACCAACAAACTAACAAAGAAAGACCTAACTTTAATAAATTATATATCAAATGTGAATCCATTAATAAAATATGCAGCAGAATCGACAATTGCAATCAAACTCAGCTGCATCATATGCTATCAAACCATAAGATTGATGATCAAACATCAGATTATTGCTTGTGCATAAAACTCGAAATCTGCCATCCAGATCTCCATCATAAGATATCTACTTCTAATAATAAAGAAGCCAGTGTAAAATCAATCCTCCAGCCAGCAAAATATAAGTGGATAAACCCCCTTCTCCCTGCTTCAAGACATTATATAACCAAACTCCTCAAATGGGCTTTGTTAACAAAATCATATAAGGCCATCAGCAAGAATGATAGCAGGAAAGGCCTTTGGACACAAAATTAATTGCAAACCAAGAATGCTTCTACCGTTGGACTTTTTTTCACTTGTGCTTCATCCCGCATCATGCACATCAACCATAAAGGGGCTTTCTTCCCACAATACTTGGTCACCCAACACACTCTGGCATCAGAACCCATCGACTCAAACAACAAAAGGTCAGTTGTTTCACAATCCAAGCCCAATGTCCCAACAAATTTACACTCCGATAGCCATTAAAACTCACTCAAAAAAATCTTTTAACAAATTATTACAGAAAATCGACCATCATCATGAGTTTCTCCTCCGCTATCTTTAGTCATCCAACACCCTCTCACATCAGAATCCATTGACTCAAACAATAAAAGATCAGTTTAATTCACAATCCAGACCAACTCTCTCCACGAATTTCCACCCCCATAGCGCTAAAGCTCGCGTCAAACAATCTTTAATCAGAACTACCACAAAAAATCGACCAACATCCAATAAAATTCCGCAAAGTAACAACTTTGCCCACCAAAACAACACAAATGCAATCGAACTCGATCCATATTTTAGTCATTTCAACAAGATAAAACAAAATACGACAATGAGAAAGCAAAATGGAAGGATTTTTAGAGGCTAAATCGACCTTTTAGCTCATCGGCAAGGGCGAAGAGGTACTCATTGAGCTTCTTCTTTATGGATTCAGCGTCACCGAACTCCCCCGTGAGGAAGCTGTCATCGCCGCCAGCCATCCGCCGGAGAGCGGCGGATCGCAGGGACTCTGGCAGGGAGATGCCGAAGAGGCGTGCAGCGGCCTCCGATTCCGCCAGCTCCACGAGGCGGGCCCCGGTAACGGTGGCGCCGGGCAGCGGAAGACGGAGATCGCCGTCTCTGAGCTGGTCTCCGTCGATCACCATTAGACCTCCGTCGGCCATGATCCCGTCTGAGAACTGGAAGAGACAAGACGATCGAAACACCGGGTTCCAAGTCCAACTCTCTTGCATTAAAGTAGACCAACTACTCTTAATTGCCCCTATGACTTAAATAAACTACACAATTGCCATGACCTTTCTTTCCTCTATTTCTCAATAGCTTTAGGCAAAAGAATAAAGCTTAGTCAAATCTGTATCCTTTGTTGCCTAATCTATTCCATGGTATCAATCAAGATCGATGCATGTCATCAGGTCATCTTTCCTTGTTCTACGTGCTCCTATTGTGCACAACGTGCACCAATCACATGCATGTAACGCATGCATAACAACAATACATGCAACAAAAAATCCATGCTCATCATCGATCTAGGCTTGATAAGACATCGATACAAAACACAGTTAATGATAAAGAAATATCTTGCATTTTAGAATTCAAATTAATCTCGATACGAGCTGAGAAACCTCCTCCTTGAAAATCTAACACTAAATATATGGAAGAAACTTTAGAAATACTAGAGCTATCTGGGAATAACTATCAATCTACTTTTTAATAAAGAGAAAATGCTTTATTTAGAAGAAGATATTCTTCACATATGGATACTTGACTAATTCAATATAGAACAAGCTTCTTTGTTTCTCTTATATTCCATGATGATCATTACAAATGTTGCAGTCAAAAGCTTATGATCGATATGTGAGGTATTATCCATTTTGACCCATGGACCTCATAATTTTATTCTTCAAAAGATACCTCATGTTAGATAGATGATTTCTTTTATGTGTAAGTCAGAATCTTCTTTGACTCACAATAAATGTGAAACTAATGATGCCTTCTTTTCTATACTATAATATAAAAAATTTTGCATCCATGTTTGATTTCTGAATTCTCCAAATGCAATATCCCATCATACCTCAGAGATGCAAAGTCAGCATCATAAAGTTCATCTTCTATTTAATTAGCGTTAATTATGGAATCAAATTTCATTCTCCCAAGCAGAAAATATGCAGCTAAATTCAATTTTTGCTCAAAAATGATCAAGAGGGTAGCTAGAAAAGCTACTATCTCTGAAGCTTTGACTTGGTTAGAAATGTCAATCAGTTGGACATCAAAGTAACATTTGCTGGAACATGCGCATTAGCTTTGTAAGGTTTGCATACCAACATGATACGGTAGTTGCACCGGGTCGCCCCTCCATCCCGTTTTCTGTAACCAAAAAAAAACATGATACGGCAGCCAAAAGCTACTTGAAAACGTATGAGACCATTGCAATCCCCATGTTCGTCTATGGCCTTGGCCTCGTCAAGGACAAGGACTCCCGAGCCAACCATTGATAATCCCCTTCCATCTAAACACACAAGCATAAGGCAAAACGACAAAATCCCATCGATGTCAAGCCTGCCTTTGGGGCCCTCCGCTGCCAAAAGAGACTGTACCAATGTAGGCCAACCCTTAATAACTTGAGATTTAAGATAACCATAATGATTCAAGGGGCACCGAAGAAATAGATGATCGGCCATTTCAGCATGTTGTCAGTATAGAAATTTATTATAAAAATCGAAGATTTTTCACTATTAACAATTTAGTACGAACTAAAATTTATTATAAAAATCTTCACTTCAAGGCATATTTAGATATTCCGGCAAGGCAAGTCTACTAATGAATTTTTTTATCAAATAATATATTTTAAAAATTAATTATCAAATAATATTTTTTAAAATATTTATGAAAGTACTATCCGATACAAAATCGTTCCATGATAGAATGACTTTTTATACTGACTCACCAATTATAATAGCAGCTAGGGGATGCGTGGCTAATCTGAAGTCATCCTACGGTACGACGACTATGTGAGTCATCCTATGAGTACTATCCGATACAAAATCGATCTATGATAGGACGACTTTCTATGCTGACTCAACAATATTAACGTCAGTTGGGCGATACGTGGCTAATCTAAAGTCGTCTTATGGTACAACGACTATGTGAGTCACCTACATAGGACGACTATAAGAGTCGCCCGATGATAGGACGATGTTGAAACTTCCATCCATTTTAATATCAACAATGAGCTATTGATCACTATCTCTGAGATATCCTAAATTCTTGATTATACAAGAGTAGAAAAATATAAAAATTGACACTGAATTCTTTGACTAGCATCCACTAAGCAAATCATTTGAGAGCTATATCTTTTAGTTTGTCCTGGAGCTATGGAATAAAAGATTATACTATTTGCACTTTTTGGCTGTTATTAGTTAGTAACTTTGAGGCAAAAAAAATACTTTGAGGCATTATGGATTGCCAGCTATACTCCATTTAAATAGCATGTCCCTATAGGTCCAAAACGGCTAAAAAGAGCAAGGAAGAAGTAGTAGGAGTTCTTGATCTTGTAATTAATCTGTGTATTCCTCTTTTTTTCTATCAGAAGAAAATTGATCTCCAAAGATATCAGAATCCATCTAAGTTCGTATATGTCATTTGAAAAATCTATTTATAATTAACAATGTAGGATATCTTAGAGATTGTGAATAATTCCAAACTCCAACTATATAACCTGCATCAAGCTTAACAAAGATTTGTTTGTGCAACCAACAAAAATTCTAGCATATGCATCCAGGTTTAAAAACTTATAACATTGATTTCAAAATAACATAAACCAATAGTTGATCGTTACAAAGTTTGTTAGCAAAAGAAATATGTACAACTATCGAGAGGTATATATACTAAAGTACTAGGGCCTCCTTCGCATCCCTCTCATAGACGTGTGTCATCTCTGGCCATTATTATGATGGCTCAGACACGATATCGATCGATGGAGAGGGAGGTGCTATCGTGCTTGGTGCAACAATATGTGCCGGACGTCTGCCTCGAAAAACCCTCAATCTATCCCTGCCTCTAGCCCTCCCATGTGTATGATCAATGTATTGCTCATCCGGTCAGTGTGATGTGTCTCCTAGCTCACTCATCCTCTATAACATAGACGTATTATCTATCGAGAGGTCAAAGTCTAAGAAGCTAGGACATAGGGTCCGCTGGACACATGATGAGGTATTCGGATCATCCATCGATGGCACAGTGTGAAGTCCTCTATCTTCACAGATGACTCACATAGTATCAACAAGGCCGTCTATGACATCCGTAAGTACTCGATCCTTGCACCTAACAATGATCAAATGAAAGCCGCTCCTTACCTAGTGGTATAGCGATGTAATCCTCTAAAATTATCGGTATCGAAGAAAAATAGATATTATCCATAAGTATAACAAGAATGACATAACAAATAAGATAAAAATAAATATATTTATCATAATGTCCATCATGCTGTCCAAAAGATGAAACCTCATCTCAAACTGCTCACTCATCAATGACGAGATGAATCGCCTAATGATGCTCTTATACCATTCCAGATATGAATCATAATAATCCATCATGAGGAGCATTACTGGACTAACCACAATCAATTCTTCCACTGCTCCCATGCGTCAATATGCTCTTGGTGCTCTCGAATCCAATCATGGCGATGCCGCCCTCGTCGATATAGACTATGGAGGCCATTTTGAGTGTCGCATGATGGGGGGATGCCTGATGCATTCTACACTATCACATCACGCGCTTCAGATAATAGATCTCCATGATGTCGAAGCAAATAAGAGATGCGCATGTCCTATATACATGTTGATCTAATCGACATACCTTAGGTAATGCGGTCAATATGTCTGATGTGTAAGGCATCCGTACTATCTGATCATCGCACTGCTGATCAAACTGATCCCTATAATATATCACTGTGTGCGGCACTAGATTGCTAGCACTAGTCAGTCAAGTTCTCCATCTATCCAAATAAGTTAATATATTATTTCATTAAAATGTATAGTCATTTATCATAAGATATCAGTGCTATTGGTGATATACCTGCATCTCAATGGATCAGTCTGGTCGTATTGTATCCCACCAACATCATCCTCATCTAACGGACCATATCCTACTGCATCATCTTCCGATGCCGGCTAGTGGGCCCCTATCTTAGGGAGCATTCTATTTGGCCATCTGACGTGTAAATGCTCCATACCCAAAGCTGTATCAATACCAATGGTCCAGCTATCTCACGCATATCTAACCTGATAGTCCTGCAGAGTTCATGATATAAGAAGGCTAAAATCGTGCTACCTTGATTCATCAACTGCCCACATGTATAGAGATCACGTAGTAGGGGTAAGTACAATAACTGCATGTAGGAACCGAACTTATCGATGAATAGATAGCCACTGATAAGGCATAGAATGAATGCTCAAGTATGCTTCTGCATGGTCTCATCATCTGCATCATTCGATAAGTGGTGGAACATATGGCAAAGCCAATGAAATCTCAGTGAAGACCTCGATAATATCGTCTCTACTGGTCTAATCTCGAACAACTCCTCACAAAGGTACAATCAAATGATCTACATATATAGTACCGATAATGATAGGTCCATGCACTCGTAATCTAAGGAGAACAGTAATATCATGTAATGTGATCATCGCCTTCCTGACGTGGAGATGGAAAGTGTGAATCTCCTGATGCCATCACTTTACCAGGACTGTGATGAGGGCCCAATCAAGCTATATGTTGCATGCTTTGAATATTTCATAAAAATCAGCCACATGAAGATACTTCATGATCTTCGCATGTGGCCGCTAGGCGTGCATCACAATCGAGCCTCTATGTTTGCAGCGTAAGGGCCCTATGTCCTTTTCAAAATATATACAGTCACTATGATTTTGAGTCTAGAAATACAGCATGGTAAGATCTGTCAGCTTCGGATGCACGTCAGATCTGAATCAGCCATGTCTAAGGCACAAAATGAAAAGATGAGCTTACGATCAAAAAATATCAAAAATAATAAGAACTATCAAAAATGATAAAAAATATCAAAAATGATAAATTTAACATAAATAGCCAACAATAATAATAGGATAATTTCATAAATTTTTCAGACGTTTGCACAATATGATTACATAATCAAAATAGTTTAAAAAGAATACAAGTGATATACAAAGACAGTTTGTATATCATATAAATAAATAAATAAATCAGTACTGTTCGGGGCATCTGCACTGGTTATGCCCCATCTCCTTGCACAGTCCACATCGTACAACATTTTGACTCTCCATTGTGTCCATATCATTTCAGATCCTCTTTGATTGTGGATGCCCTTTTCTATGTGATCTTGTGGATAGGTGTAGTATGAGTCTAGGTGCAATCCACTCAGGCTAATAACAAGGACTCTCTAGGGGGTAGAAGATAGGTGCATAGGGCTGCTCATAATATCCAATAATATAACAATCATCTATGAATTATTTCGGTCCAAGTTCTCACTGGCACATACAGCAAACAAATGGGAGCACAAATAGTATATTACTTTCCAATTCTGATATATGCATGTGCACGCCCTTAAGTCGACTATTTATATATAATGAGATTCATTGGGGCTATAATATTTGCGTCTCAGTCAAATCTCAAACAAATCCAGTTCGTTATTGTACTTAACCATACCATGCTCCCTAGACTTCAGTTGGCATCCATTTAACTTACATGTAATTTTATCGATGAATATCCTGCCAGCCTCCCTCTTTCATGCTGCTATTGCACATCCAATGCTAAATCACTTTAACAAACGTTTGAAGAAAAGACGGACAAGTGCAGTAACTGGCAATAAGCGAGCCTCCTTCAACATCTTATTGAAACTCTCAGATAGATTCATATTCATTATTCCATGCCTACATCTACCCATATCATGTGCTAGCGACCATTTACTCAAATCGTCAAGTGAATATGTTTTGAGGTATTGGAAGTAATTGGGTCATATTTTCTCAATATGTTGCATGCTTCGGTTGAACTTTCAAGGCTAGTTTTGCTTTACAGTTTAATGAAAATAAGTCAAAAATACTACATCATAGAATCGATCATTTATATTCGTCTCAATATGTCTAAGACATAATCTATTATATCTACATGGTGATGTCCATCTAATAAATTCATCTAAAATAGCAGCTAATATTCTTTTATGCTGGTCTGAGACTATATCGATCCCCATACGATCACATGCCATATAATGGTGCAAATGCCATAAAACCATGATCAACTACTGCGACTCTTGTCTTCACAAATAGCAAAAGCTAGAGGATAGATACTCTCATTTTCATCCTCCCCATAGCTATCATGAGAGTACCCTTATATCGATCGTACCAATGCATTGTGTCAATACTAATCTATAGGCGGTAGAACTAGAAGCTCTGAATGCATGAATCGAATGCTCAAAAAATTCAGTGAAACACCTTTGTGTTTGGCTCTGTGGTAGAAAATTTTGCAAAATCTACCACGATCCCTTCAGTAGCATGATAAACTGTAGCTAATCAAGGATCCAATGTATTGTAGGACTCCGTCCAATCTCCAAACAGCTCACTAATAATAAGTTGTTTAGCCATCCACGTATTCCTGTAAATACCTCGCACTATCATGGATCATGCCTAGCAGGTTGATATAGATATAGATGTCTCTATCCTAACTGATCCTTTAATGATATCGACAATCATGCGTGCATCAAGCTGTGGATGATCTCGTATCACATCTATATTTAAGCATGTGTGTGGCTCTTTATATATCATAATCTCCCATCAATACATTTTGGTCCGACAGTATGCCTGGAGATGCCAGCTACAACTCTCTGACTATTTACACACGATGCTCCATTTAATCCTATCTGACTCGACGACTTGAAAATGATGGTGGGTGCGAATGGTGTACTATTTCATAATGCATTGGATCTATTCTTTTGATCTGAATACCATTTTTTTTCTTAACTCTTTATTCCCATCAAAAATGGATGTTCCGGCAATGCTCCATGAGATATGGCATCATCGTCATCAGATGCATCAATTTACCCAAATTCAGAAACAAGAGGTGCCTCATGTGGTGGGACATTCTCTTCTATAATAGACTTCCCACCGTCACTGTCATCAGACTTCGCATCATCATCCTCATCTTCATCATCAGTAGGATTAAGATTATAGCTAACAGCAACTTCATTTTGAATAAAATTGTATCGATTGTTGCGGTTTTCAATCCTCCAACTTGAGTATGGCATGCATGCGACTGATTAAGTGGTACAGAATTATTAGATTCATACTCCACATACTCCATTATAGTTGTCACATAACTAGGACCAACCCCACATCATCAAAGGCTACGTTACTCTCATATTGATATGCAACATCTGCCCCTATCATGTGTTGATGACTATCAGTTACGGATGCTGCTGGTCCACCAACCGTACATACATGGGTGCCTCCATACTTATATCCAACTTCATTAGCCATTAGAGGTGCATTAAGTAGAGATTTCCCCGATGTCCGACTGTGCAAGTGGGGCAGATACAAGCTGAGACATACATGCTGTTCACCACCACCCGAAACTCCTACCAGTGTCAGCTCCATAAAAATTTCAACCACTAGAAAAATCTCCTATGATGGGATGCCCAAGATGGTGTACGTGTTCTAATCATTTTCAATAGGTACAACCAAATACTATTTAGTAGTATGAATCAAAAATCTACATATTAGGAAAACTCCACATTGATTGGGATTCCATCCAATGATGGCATAGCAAACCCATATAAGTTCTTGGTATGTTGCATTACAGTTCATCATTGTCATCTGTGTCCTTCCACCATCATAATATACACCGTTAGCATCGCGACTGATCCTTCCATCTCAATGAAAAATAACAGTAACAAGTCTTGGATCCAATTTTAAAAATATTATGAGAAGTAACTGCATGAATATATAAACATATATTTAGTAGGAGAGAGTGCTTAACACCGATATTATGAATGGGATCGAATTCTCTACACATATTGAAGTAGACAAATTAGAAAAGGTCCAGACCAATATGAGAGCATAACTTAGCCTAGTGCAAGTCTCACAATATGGATTTGGTATCATTCATATTATCACGAGAACAGAACCATAAATTGAAATTTTTTGGAGACAAAGAAGAATCCCATCGATCATAAATCCCCAAACCCTGAAATATATCATACTTCTAGCAAGATTAAGCTCTCAGAACCTCAAGGGACCAACTCACACAAAATCCCATATGCTTGAGAGAAAACCCCAATCGGAACCTAAGAAACCGCACCGATCTCCCTCAGGTGCTCTTCTTCCCCACATATCTCTGAAAAAGAGGATAAAATAAAAAGAATAAGAAGTGAAAAAAAATAATAAACAATCAATCTATGTGGGTAAAGGTCTTACCTTTAATTTTTTTATTTTTCCTCTATTTCGTTGATTTTTTCTATTATCTTCCCTGATTTTTTTCTCTATTTTTACCACCCATAGGAGTCTAAATCGAATGAGAGGCTTGCAGCGACGGCCAAACAGGGAAGCTTAGCCGAATAGGGAAGGGTTGTATTTGTCTAAGGTTGTATTAATAAAACAGTAACAGATGGAAGGGTCATGAGAATGGCACCTTAGTGAGTCACCCTATCATAGGGCGATTTATTGAAGTGCCCTATCATAAAGTGACTTTAAGCATACCTCTACCTTCCATCCACATCATAACAAATTTGCAGAGTCAGCACATAAAGTAGCCCTATCATAGGATGACTTTTTGTTAGACAGTATTTTAATAAATAATTTGAAAAGGATATTATTTTGATAATTATTTTAAAAAAATATTGTTTTAGTAAAAAATAATCTACTGACTCATCCAACTCATATCTTATAAGGCTCTACCTATATCCCAGCCTAAATCTCAATTTGTGGACCTATTGGGTTGTATGAAGAAAAAAAGATATATGGAGATCCTTCTTTTTTTGCCATCAGATTTAAGCTATAAAATATTTGATCGATAGAGCCATACTAAAATGGATGGTCCAATTTATAAATTCAGTCAAAAATTCAGTCCAACCCTACTGGATTATCCAAATAGGCCTTTAAGAGATACTAAACAATTTCGGATACTTCTTAGCTGAACGAAAGGTCCTATCCATAGATTAAGCAAAAAGCGAGCTTGGGCACCAGATGATTACCTCTTAAAAAAGAGAGGTGCCACTTTAATACCCCTTTCAAATTAAAAAGCTGAAAATTCTCCATCGGCTCCTCAACCTAAACTTCAATGGCTTAGTATGATAATAATAAGCCACTCAAATCAAACGGGCCAAGGTGCATCAACTATAGTTTCCACCTACTAAAAGCTATGGACCAAGTTCAACACAAGAAAAGAGCTATCGACTAAGAAATGCGTAGTTAAATTCTTTCACACTAACAATATCAGGACCTTCTTGAGACTCAAGTCTACAAATGCTCCCCAATGTAAAGTCCCTTGTCAATGATCTCTCAATATCCTTGTTGGGTATAAATACCCTCAGCCGAAGTTCTCGACAGGTGGAACCTATCCGTGCTTCTCCAAGATGGGTTCTTCAGCTGCCTATCAGATTGCTCCAAGTGCCCTCTGGACTCCGTTGCCGGCTGACCTTCTACAGTGCTCACTGAGCTCCGCTACCGATCTTCTACAGTGATCGGCGCCAGACTGAACTTCCTTCAGGTTTAATCTATGACTGAACTTCCTCAATGACTGATTTCTACCGCTACCGAACTCCACCCGAGTTTCTGCGGCGGTCGACCGCCTCTTCCGGGCTCCTACAGGATTCCCAGACCTCTGCCCCTTACTTTTGCTACAACAATCATCTATTCTCCTAATCTTTTCCGAACTATCTACAGTCAAGTTCGACTCCAATCCGAACTACTCTGTCCTGTGTCAACGGCCGTACTTCGTCAACAGCAGATCTCTTCGTCAGGTTTCCCCGGACTCCTATGGGAGCCGGTTCATCTCGGCCGAACTCCTACGGGAGCAAGCAGACTTCATCCGAACTCCTACGGGAGCCGGACTTCTTTCCAAAGTTTCTGCTGCAGATATATTTCACTCGGTCTCCCACCGGAGCCGAACTTCTCCTCTGAGTTCATATTGCAGGTAGATCTTATTCGGACTCCTACGGGAACCAGTCCATCCCAACCGAACTCCTACGGGAGTAAGCAGATTCATCCGGACTCCTACGGGAGCCGGACCACTGCCTCAAGTCTCTATTGCAGAGGGACCCGGACTCCTACAGGAGCCGGACTTCTTCTTCAAACTCCTGCTGCAGGTACACTTCACTCTGACTCCTACGGAACCGAACTTCTTCTAACCTTTATTGCAGGAGGATTCAGCCCGAACTCCTACGGGAGCCGGGTTACTCCTTCCGGACTCCTACGGGAGCCGGTTTACTTCATCCGGACGCCTACGGGAGCTGGTTACTTCATCCGGACTCCTACGGGAGCCGATTTACTTCATCACTCCTACGGAGTCGGACTTCTTCTAACCTCTGTTGCAGAAAGATTCAGTCCGAACTCCTTCGGGAGCCGGACTCTTTTTTCAAACTCCAATTGTAAGCAGACATCGTCTAAACTCTCTCAAAGAGCGGCTAACTCCGAGTTTCCGCCAAGAGCGGATCACGCCGAACCTCTAACACGGACGGTCTACTCCGAGCTCCAACTACAAGCGGTCTACCCCAAGTAAACTCCATCCGAACTTCTAACCATAAACAAATATCTCCCGAACTTCTGTCGCAGGAGGATTCCAGCCGAACTTCCTCAATAGGCTGTTCCTGTCCGAGCTTCCACAAAAACGAGCCCAATCGGACTTCTGTAGTGGATGGACCCCCTCACAGTCGAACGAACTCCCGCAACAGACGAACTCCAGCAACTGGACTCCCCAACGGCCAACCATCTCCAGCGTCCTCCCACACCTCTCCAGTCGTCGACCTCCAATAGTATCAACCGACCTCCAACAGTGCCAACCGATCTCCAACAGTGTCAGCCGACCTCAAACAGTGTCAACCGACCTTCATCGGTTCCATCCGAACCTCAACGATATTCTGCAGGGCTTCCCAGCAGTCAGCCGTCAAATGAGTCCTCATACCAGGCCAATTCCGGCCAAACTTCACCAACAAAAATCTCCAACCGAGCTTCCACGGCAAATGGCTTCAGCCTACGTAGCACCAACGCCTAAGACACCCGTCGGCAGCGGTTCGTCAACAATCTCGAAAACATCCAAGCTTCCCTCAGACTAGGAGTCGCGCCGCTCCTCCAGACACCCCTATCGAGCTTCGTCCGACGGGCTCGGGCTCACTGACAGACCACCATAATGGCCACAACGTCGCTCCACTTACTGTAACGGATCCCGCACGGCTCCATTATGCTCTGGCAAGTCACGACAACGGACATCATTCCACTCTCCGCAACCAGCCCACGTGGCAAGACACAGCGATGTCCACATCCCTACTCCACTACCCTCTATAACAAACTCCTGAACGGCCCACTACCAGGCGGTTACAGGCGTCACCATCAAGTCTGTTGCGCCCTCTGCCTATAATAAGGCCCTCCAGATACGTTATTCTCTAAGCTCTGGTCTCTATCTCGAAACTCTGCTAAAATTTTCGTTCGAGCTCTCCATTCTTGTTGAGGCAGAGAACTGACTTGAGCATCGGAGGATCTTGCCAGAGCAACCCCAACTCCGATTTAGACTTCCTTTTGCAGGTCCCGGTGGCGACCGCGGCACCCTCGACTCCAGCATCTCCGACGCCGGCGGATTTTTGCACCAACAATCCTGATTTGTTTACCTTATCTTCTTCTATTTCTTCCTTGTGGTAATACTTTTTACTTGTTAATCTTGAGAAAACACTAATAAACTAATTGCATATTTGGCATTAGTTGCAGTTATGGACTTCTAATTTTCTTATCAAAAACATAAAAACTAAGGCAAAAATGAAATGCGCTAGCCCAACTTATTTTCAATTTTTAAAATCTTTTCAATTTCTAGAAGCTGTAAAATTAAAATTAATAACTAAAATCTAATTTTAATTTTTTTGATAAGATATGTGTATGTGTGTGTGTGTGTGTGTGTGTGTGTGTGTGTTATNTTGTGTGTGTGTGTGTGTG
>KE505007.1:218764-246945 GCA_000441515.1 Elaeis oleifera | reverse complement strand
CTCTTTCTTCTTTTTTTTGATTTCCTCCTTTAAGTGCCTTTTATAACTTCAAATAATGATGGAGAGTAATCTGGACTGAAATAGAGCCATTAGACCACATTAAATGAGTATTAAATATAATTAAAATAGTTAAAAAACTAACCGTTGCGAAAATTTTCCGTCATAAGGGTCGACTCATAGGGTCGACTCATGCTCATGGGTCGACTCATGGGGTTGACCTCTGTGAAAAACAGCAGAAAACTACTGTTCTGTAATTTTGGCCTTCAGACCAGCAGAGGTCGACTCATAGGATCGACTCATGCCAAGAGATCGACCTATGGGGTCGACTCACAAAATATGCCAGCCAAAAATTTCGCATGCCGTTCAGCCCTTTTAGCCATGAGTCGACTCATGGAGTCGACTTAAAAATATAAACCTGATTTCTTACAAATATACTTCTAAAATATTGAATTACCTCCAATAGATTACAAATCTTCTGTTCTTGCTCTTGAGGCTTTCGAATCAGAACTTGATAAAATTACGATTTTATCCTTAAAATACAATAAATCTTTTTTCAAGCCAAAATCATTAGTAACCCCCTCAAATGCTTTATAATCATCAAAATCAATTCAAGGAGCAACACGCATACTTATAGAGAACTCTCTTCACAAGCATGCAAGATATTCTAAAAACGATATCAATACATCACAATAGAATTCATAATAAATTAAGTTTAAAATTTAACTAACTAAAATCAAATTTTATCTCTCACAAAATTTTAACAATATTCAAAAGATCTTACATCAATTAAATCTAAAATAATAATCTCATAAAATATATAATAAATCTATATTATCGACTCTCGCTTCTAACTCACACCCAAACAGTAACCCATATCCATAATTAAAAATCTGATTCTGAAAAAAAAAGAGAAGAAGTAATGAACTCGATAGCCCAGTAAGTAATAAACCATCTTCTCGAGATTGCATGGTTTTAATTTCTCGAGATCGATTTTGATGGATATATGATTCTCAGGATAACTACTTTTACTTTGTATATTATATATTTATTGATAGATTTTTGAATGGTTTGGATTGTGTTACTGGCTATTGAGAGAAGAATATAGTATGATACAGTATTTCTCCTAGCATAATTGAGATTTAATAAATTGATGATTAAGAAAGAGATGTTTGAACTAAACATGTTAAACTAAGAATAGTCTTATCACGGACAAAAATGTGACACTGAGAATAATCTATCATGGACAGAAAAATGACATTGAGAATAGCCTGCCATGGATAGAAATATGATACTAAGAATAATCCACCATGAACAGATATATGATACTGAGAATAGCCCCACCACAAGCAGATACATGATATTTGAGTTTGCTACCACAGACTGAAGCATAGATATTCTTGGTTTGCCACCACGGGCTGAAGTGTGGTTATTCTAGTTCGCCACCGTGGGGTGAAGCATGGTTATTCTAGTTTGCCACCATAAGCTAGAGCATGGTTATTATGGATTGCCATCACAGACTGAAGTGTGGTTTATGGTTTGCCAATCATGGGCTAAAGCATGACCGTGGTTAGTTCGAACTCCTAAAACAACTGCTAATTGGTCTAGATCAAATTAATGAGGCATAGATGATAAGATATGAAACCATAATTAAGTAAAAAGACTTTACTTAATTATATATATGTAATATATCACTTTCAAAACATGGATATTGGATGATATATGATGTATGTTTTTGTATATGTCGATATTGAGACATGAGATTTTTTGGCTTATATTTTTTTATGCTATTCATATATTATTTTCAATCATATTATTATATTCGTGTGAGTGCGTGAAAATTTTTACTAGACTGTAAAGCTTACCATCTCTCTTCTTTTTTTTAAAGTTACAGGATACATACATTTGGCTATGCTTGGAATCATGGTTGAAAGGATTGATCGGATAGAGCACCATCAGTAACAGTTGTATGACTGAGTTTTATAAATTATATAATATTGATATTTATTAATATAAATATTATTATGAATTAAGATCAATAGTATTTACAAGATG
The DNA here is from genome assembly GCA_000441515.1 of Elaeis oleifera. Classification (NCBI taxonomy): domain Eukaryota; kingdom Viridiplantae; phylum Streptophyta; class Magnoliopsida; order Arecales; family Arecaceae; genus Elaeis; species Elaeis oleifera. The sequence continues at coordinate 244,893 of KE505007.1, read as the reverse complement.
TTAAGATTGTAACTAATTTTACAGGCTTTACATATTCTTTAAGATTTATCCTAGAAAGTGTGCGGCCATCGCATGTCCGATCCGGATGCTAGATTCAAAATATGATAGAATAGTATTGAAGCTTAAGATTATGCTCTCCAAGGACTGTGACTTAAGAGATATTTGAGCCTAAGGATATAATCACTAAGGATGTGATAGAATAGTATCAGAGCTCAGATTATAATTACTAGAGACTATAACTTAAGTGGCATTTGAACTTAAGGTTATATCACTAGAGACATGATAGAAATAGTAGAAAGGATACAAAGTTTGGATTTCGGATAAATAAGTATTGTAATGAAATTTATGCATAAGTGGCATATGATGTGTATAATAGAAATAATGAGTTATGCTCAGGTTTCAATAAGTAGGGCTTGACCGAAGTATAAGAGGTATTGATGCTGGAATAAAATGGGATATATTGATATGTTCTATTGAGCATACTTCTTCAATTATTATTTAGATGATTTTATAATTATAAACTTGATATGGGTGAAGACCATGATAATTTTCTAATTTTGATGTTAATTGGTTGATCATTACAATTTTAGATGTATCAGAAGAAGTTTGTTTAGAATGTGGCCTAAGAATAATTGCATCATATGAGAATTGAGACATAGATGATAAGATATGAAAGATTTGATTTTTAGGATTAGAAATGACTTGAGGAAAAGTAATCCTGAATTTTTGAGAACTTGAGCAAGAAAAATTTCGAAGATGAAATTTTTTTATGGAGAGAGAATGTAATACCCAACCAACTTTTAAAGCATAAAAAGAAAAAAATTTTAAGCCAGCATGCGCTCTGCATGTGCTAGGCTATGGGTGCTTTGCCAGAACTCTTGTAGGAGTTCTTTTTCTTCCTCAATTGAGACTCCCATCTCGAGTGGGAGTCGAATTTCTTTCCACTACTACATCCTTGGATTGGACATCTATTTAAAGGATTGGCCTCTTCATTAAGATAGCCACTGGAGAACACCATGATTAATCCAATCCATTTTCTTCTTCTTCTTCGTGGAAGCCTTTCACCGTGCTTGCCGAAAATCAGGTTGGAAAGACCACTGGAGCCCAAGTAAAGCCACATCCCTCCTATGTCTGTCTTTTCTCCTTCTTCTATCATGCTAGACACCACCACGACTACCGACTTCACCAAAAAATTTGAAAAAGGAAAATCTCTTTCTTTTCACTTGGTTTCGCTCCTCCTCTTTTGGTTTTCTGGCATTGGTGGTCATCATTGACCATCAGTCTGAGATCTTCAAGCTACACTATCGTAGCCCCAATCACCATCGGCCATAGCCATGCTGGAGTAAGTAAAAGGGGAAGCCATCTCCAGTTTCACCATGGAACCAAGAGAGAGAAGAAGAAAAAAAGAGAAAAAAGAGAAAAGAAAGGAAAAAGAAAAGAAAGAAAAAAGGTCCCTCTTCCCTCTCTCTTTCTCTCCTTGGGATTATTTCCCTCTCCACCTTCTCTCTCTATGGATTTCTCTCTCAAGAATTATTTCTCTTTGTAAGATTAGTCTAGTGAAGGATTTTTTTTAATGATTTTGATCAAGCTTAGTAAAAGATTCTAATTCATGATTATCGGACAGTGTGCCAGTATCCATATTGGTCGAACTCAAATACCATTAGATTTAATCTATTTGATCTCTATGGAGTCAATTATACCTTAATCCGATCTTGATTAAATGAAATTATTTGATCAAACTGATCTTTGATCGTCGCATATCGTGTTGATCTCCATCCTGACTCTTATTAAACACTACTGATTTGATCACCTTTAATCTTTGTAGAACCATATATATCCTAGTTTGATCATGATCAATAAATTATCATGATCAGATTGATTTGGACCATAGGATGTGACTACCATTCATTATGTCTTTTATGATTATTCATATCATTTCTTATTATTAGATTTAATTATGTATAGGGGTATAGTTGTCTTGACAAGAAGATATCCAGTAGTAGGATACTACGATGAATTAAATATTTAAAAAAAATTATGAAATTATATGGATTTGTTGGAGTACATGTGAGGTAAGTGATGCTACACTTTTAACTTTCTAGATTTATAAGCAAAGTATAAAATATTTTCTATATTAGATTATTCATGATTTATGAATTTGATGCATATATTTTGAATTAGCAAATATATCTTTTTTTAAAATATTAAGTGATTTATGATCGAATGTATCGAATTTGATATGAATCATACTGATTGATTTCAATATTGCATGGCTTTATGAATTATTTGATTTAGAATATGAAATCTGTTTTTGAGAAAAGTGTATTGATTTGAGATAAATTTTAACTCGCAAATTGACTATGATTGAACCACACCAGTGGAGGTTAAATATTGCTACTTTGATGCCCTATCAGTAAGATAGTTAAATGCTGATACTCTGATATCCTATCAGTGGAGATTGTGTGTTGGTATTTTGATACACTACCAATAGGATGGTTAAATGCTGGTACTTTGATTCCCGACTAATGGGAGTTGTGTGCTAGTATTTTGATACCTTACCAGTGGAGTAATTAAATACTGGTACTTGATATCCTGCCAATAGGGGTTATGCGTTGGTACTTTGATTTAGTTTATAGCTATCGAGATAAACATAATATTTTGAAAGAAATCGATTTATGAATGAAAATAAATTTGTATGAATTTTATTTAATTAGTGTTATATATTTTGAATTAATATATTTTACATGCTTATTTTTAGTATATTATTATTATTGAATTTATCTAGTCGAAATGTATATTACTTATTGGACTGTCTAGCTCATTATTCTATATTTATTATTTTTACAGATTTAGAGGACTAGATTGACTTAAGATTTTGATATGGAACAATGAATTAGAAGCATAATTTGATATTTTTATTTAGATTAGGATTTATTGATGATGATGGCAAATAATGGAATATTATCTCATAAGGCATTTAATTTAGTTATTTGAAATAAATTAAATATTAATTATTTAAATTTTATTTCACTGTTACTTTATGTTATCGTGATGAGATACTTTGCATATTTATAGGAGGAGTTCTCTATGAGTATGTGGCAGTTGCTGTGATCCCCAACTTGCAATCCTAGGTGGGGGCATGACAATGATCTTAGGTCGGGAGCATAACAATTTATATGGTATCAGAGTATCAATGTTTAACCGTCCCATTGGTAAGATATCAAAATACCAGCATACAACCCTTACTGGCAGGATATTAGAACACTAGCATTTAATTACCCCACTGATGAGATATCAAAGTGCCATATATAATCAAGCCGCAAGTCAAAATTTATCTCAAATTGATACATTTTTTCAAAAATATATTCATATTCCAAATTAAATAATTCATAAAACCATGCGACATTGAAATTAATCAAAATAATTTATATCAAATTCGATATATTCAATCATAAATCATTAATATTTAGAAAAAAGATATATTTAGTAATTCAAAATACATGCATTAGATTCATAAATCTTAAATAATCTGATACAGAAGATATTTTATACTTTGTTGATAAATCTAGAAAATGTGCAGCATTATTTATCTCACATTTACTCCAACAAATCTATATAATTCCATGAATTCTTTTCAAAATCTTCAGTTCATACATTACATCGCAATATGCTACTGTTGGACATCTTTTTGTCAAGACACCTATACCCCTATATATAATTAATGTAATAATCAGAAAGAATATGAATAATCATAAAGACATAATGAATAGTAGTTGCATTCTATGGTCCAATCGATCTAATCATGATATTTTATTCAATCATGATCAAACTAGGACATAGGTGGTTTTACAGAGATCAAGGATGATCAAATTAGTAGTATCTAATAAGAGTCAAGATGGACGTCAACATAGTGCTCGACGATTAAAGGTTAGTTCGATCAAACAATTTTATTAATCAAGATCGGTTTAACATACAATTAGCTCCATAAAATTAACAGATCAAATTTGATGGTATTCAGATCCGACTAAGATAAGTGTCGGCTCGTTGTCCGATGATGATAAATCAGGATCTTTCACTAAGCTCGATTAAAATCAATGAAAGAAAATTCTGCACTAGACTAATCTTAAAGAGAGAAATCATCATAAAGAGAAAAATAATTCTAGAGAAAGAAAATCTATGAAGAGAGAAAGTAGAGAGAAACTAGAGAGAGGTGGAAAGAGAAATAATTCCAAGAAGAGAAACAGAGAGGGAAAAGAGAAAACTCTTCTCTTCTTGTTTTTCTTTTCTTTCTTTTTTTCTTCTTTTGTTCTTTTTTTCTTCTCTCTCTCTCTGCTCCACAGTGAAACAAGGGATGGCTTTCCTTTTTACTTTAGAATAGAGAAGCATCACTGGTATGGCCATGGCCAGCAATGGATGGGGCTGCAATAACATAGCCCCAAGATCTCAAACTAGTGGTCGGTGACAACCATTGGTACCCGAAAACCAAAAGAGAAGGGGCGGAACCAAGTGAAAAAAAAGAATTTTCCTTTTCAAATTTTTGATGAAATTGGCAGCCAGCAGCATTGTCTAATGCAATGGAAAGAAGAGAAAAGAGAGACAAAGGAGGAACGGGGCTTATCTTGGGCTCCAACGGCCTTTCCAACCTAATTTTAGGCACGCACAATGAAAAGCTTCCATGAAAAAGAACAAAACGAATGGGATAGATCAGTTGTGTTCTCCGGTGGCTACCTCAAGAAAGAGACCAATTCTTTAAATAGATGGCCGATCAAAGGATGTAGTAGTGGAAAGATTTGACTCCCATTTTGGATGGGAGTCTCGATCAGGGAAGAAAACAAAACTCCTACAGAAGTTCTGACAAAGCATCTATAGTCTAATACATGCAAAGCGTGTGCTAGCTTAAAACTTTTTCTTTTTTTGTAATTTAAAAGTGTTGAGATATTACAATATGTAAAGGAAAGATTAGAAAGAAGAACCATAGAAAAGAAGTTAGTGGAAATTAGAAGAGTGAGAAGGAGGAGTTGTGTCTTCTATTGCTCCTAATTTCCTTCCAAAGTGGGATGGGAGTCTCGATCAGGGAAGAAAAAAAAAACTCCTACAGAAGTTCTGACAAAGCATCTACAGTCTAATACATGCAAAGCGTGCGCTGGCTTAAAAATTTTCTCTTTTTTTTGTACTTTAAAAGTGTTGAGATATTACAATATATAAGAGGAAAAGATTAGAAAAGAAGAGCAATAGAAAAGTAATGGAAATTAGAAGGGTGAGAAGGAGGAGTTGCGTCTTCTATTGCTCCTAATTTCTTTCCAAAGTGGGTGGTGTCTAACATTTATTGCACTCATCATTATTCATACAATTGTCTCTCTTTTTTTTTCTTTGTATGTGGTGAATTCTTATTTATCTTGATCTATTTCTTTGATAATGGTCTAATGGGTGACTGGCCTTTTTTTTTTTTTTTTTTTTGGGCGTGTGTGGTACAATTGGTGACTAGCCTTTGAGGCTGAGTACAAGCTTGAAGAGCAAGTATCCTGTGGAGACCCATTTTGTAGGTTGTCAGCTCTGGCCAGCACCGGTGGCCCACAACAACCATAGCTGAACAGAACTTTGCAGCTATGACCAGGATATTGATGGGCTTGTCCAAATGTAGCCATCGAGAGCCTGGCATTTGGTAATGAGAGGTTACCATCCAGTTTGCTGTAAAAGAAGCTTAAAGTAAAAAAAACTAATAAAAAAATAAAATGGAGGAAGGGAGGGAGGGAGAGAGAGATAGAAGAAAAAAAAGTTTCCAAAAAACTTAATCTCTAAAGAATTAATTAGATAAATAATTTTAAACTATTTGAGAGTCTTCAATTTTCTTTCGGACTTCAATTTAATACAATCAAATCATCCAACTTTTAAATTCATTCAATTCAGATATTAACCACAAATATTTTCTGATTGCTGTGATAATATTATTATGAGATAATAATATTAACCACAAATATTTTCTGGCTGAAAGGTCCAAAATACTTACTTGTGACATTCCCTAAGAGGTGACATTTGAATCTGCTCAGGATGAAAGTGGTAAATGCAAATCACCCAAAGTTGGTTATCTTCAATGCAATTTGGATGGCACAGCATCATTATCTAGATCAAGCATCGGTATGACCATCAAAGTTTATTAGTGAAATTATATGTACGTTGTAACGCAATATTGGAGACAGCATTAGAAGAAAATAGTATCTCAAATGCTCATTTCAAGGCTGGCGTAAATAGTTTTGAGCCCTCTATTATTGCAATATGGTAATGACTTGTTACCATCCAAACTCTTCCTTGAGCCCTCTACCTCAGCAAATGGACACCACCACCACCACCATTTGGTTAGGAGAGCAATGTTTCCCTCCCTCAGGTTCACCATTCCTAAACTGCCTCTCTTTGGCCTTAACCTACTCTTCTCCACTGGAACCAGCAGAATCCCCAGTAAGTTCCCATTTTCTGTTCCACAGGAAAGATGGTCTTCTTCTGCCAATTTTCTTACACATGCTAAGCACATTCAAATTTTTTGACTCACTCATTTGATTTCAATGTAAAGCAAATTTTATGTGATAACAGTTTTGATCTGTTCATTAATATACAAGATGGTTTAAATACACTGTGCATCAGTACGAGTGAAAATGTCACTGGGGGCATAACAACCAAGTATTGTCCAGTGCAACACATGGTACCAGTTGACTATTGTTTGTAAAGGTGAGACCAGCCCCCGACATGAGTCCTGATTGGATAAGGACTCAAGAAAGAAAGCCGAAGTAAAATTATTCAGTTGGCCAAAGTAAAAATATTCACAACTGAATATATGAGGACAGACCAGCACCTAAATACTCTGGCCTAGTAACTTCACCTTGCAAGAAGAAGGGTCGGCAAAAGGAGCATTGCCCAGTTTACATCTACAAAGTCCTGATCCACAGAACACAACCATAACTTAGTAAAATGAGAGGATTTACTTTTGTCCCTTTGTAACAGTGCAACATCTTGTCTAAAAAATTAGTTAGAGGATATTATTTAGATTCGTTGATCTAGTATTTATATCCAACATTTTTCAGCAAATAACAACTCCAACCAGCATAAATTCTATATTACATACTCTCTTTTAAGCTCTAACATTCTTACTAGACGAAAAAAATCAAAATCCAATCAAAAGTACCACAAATCCAATCTAGATCTGTAATATGGTGTTCTTTAATCTACATGAGTTATGAGCTGAACTTGCTCATATATCATTTATAAGAATTCAAAAGCTCATCTAAAAATAATAGTCGGAAGATATTATTTGGATTCTTTAATCATCTAAGACCTTTCTGATAAATAACCAATATGAAACTAAACACATATCCAAATCAATAAGAAAATTCTTTATGCACTACGGGCGGTGTAGAAAATCTAAAATGAAGCGCACCACTTTATGTGATTAATCCATAAAGCCACCGCTTTCCAATGCGCATTTAATATCTGTAGTTTTATTTTTTCATTTAAAAATTTTGCATGACAAAAATATCTCTGCTCTTTGAAAAAATTATGACATCCTATGACATATTATGACTTCTTACATGCAGGATACAATAATATGATACAGAAAATTATGACATCCTATGATATATTATAACATCCTGCACCAAATTGACTTTCTACATGCAAAATATCATAATGTGATCCAGAATGTCATAATATGGTTCCGATTGATATAATATAGATAAGATATTTTGTCCAACCACTTTCTAACGTGCATTTAGTGTCTGCGATTCTATTTTTCGTTGAAAATTTTGAATTGCAAAAATATCTCCACTTTTTGAAAAAATTATGACAGCCTGCATCAAATTTTTACATATATGATATCATAATATAGATACAAATATCATAATTTTTATAAAAATAAAATATTTTATTGTTCAAAATTTTCAAACCAAAAATACAACAGCAAAAACATTTGAGGTAGGCCCCAATGAGCCTCCAAAACTAAAGCAATGCAACGCTAGCTCATCAATCACAGGGCCTAACAAACTAACCCGAGTACACCCTGCTTAAAGTACTGGGATCAAGCCCACATCAAGGCAGATGGGGCTTGTGGACCCCGCCGACGTAGCCCATGTGCATATGACAAGCCCTTTCTCAGAATAAAGGTGGTAAAAAGTAAAAGCGGCCTTCCCAGAGGTAAAATCCAGGCAAATCCACTCATTATAAATAGTACATGGTACATTTGGACCAAGCACATGCCCAGTGAAGAATCTTTTAGCCAATCCAGCAGGCCCAAGCAAGGAAGATCTCAGCTATTCTTCTTCACCTAACAATGCAAGTACTTGCCCCCATATATCTCTCTTATGTCACATGGCCATCATGGACTGCTCACTTCGACCCCACATTACCTTCTCCAATTCTCCAGCCTCTGTTTCACCGATCTATCTTGATGAGTGTGAGGTCTCTCTGCCTAGGTGATGGAGAATCCAAAAAAAAACACAAAAAGGAAATGAATTCGGCGATTCAAATGCAGAGCAATTTTGGCACAATCATGAACCAACAGCATGGCCAAAACTGGTCCCCTCATATTTTAATTTCCTTTACCATCCAAACAAGACCCAGACCTCCATCCATCATCTCTGCTACGATACCATTAGAGCAGGACTATTGTGAAACAGAGACAGCACAACCGACTGCTGCCTCCAAATGCAACGATGTCAGTGTCCCATTTGACGTCGATGCGGACCCGAACCTGCTACACTCCGGCTCAGTAATACCATCGCTAGCCTCCAAGTCAGTGGGATGGGGTTTGCATCCTTGAAGGACAGCAGTCACACTTACCTTCGGGCCCCGAATGATTCTATCACCTTCATCGGCCCCCTCCATGCTGTGGCCTCGGCTACCCTCCAAATGTTCAAATGGATCACAAGCAGAGCATGACAAGAAGACAAGGTGGGTTCCCATAACTCTTGCAGCCCACGATTACATAGCACTAGACTAGGGCACACATTGGGGTCCACCTTATCACTCACTATCAAATCAGAGCCGTTAAAAAACAAAATAAAGGAGGGACTTAAATTAGTGTTACTGACTGTTAATCCGTTACACCGGCCTAACGGTGGAAGCAACTGACGCGTTGGAAATATTTTTTAAAATTGATTAGAAGGGGAAAAAAGAGGAACAAAAGGAGAACTAGAAGACGAGCTTCCGACGGGGCGAGTGTGCTTGGAGGAGAGGTCGGCGAGGTAGCGGATGGTCTCGGCGACGAGATCCTTGAAGATCTGCCGTTCAATGTAGAGGACGGCGTCGGACATCTCGGCGGCGGGCAGGGGCCCCAGCCACGCTCGCCGGCGAGATCCTTGCAGATGGCGCCACACGTGACGTCGTTGAGGTTGTCCGCCGGGTAGACTGGCTCCCGGATCCGCCGCACCTCCACCCACACCTCCCGCACCAGCGGGTGGCGCCGCCAACGCTGTCGACGTCCCCGGCGGAGGAGAGAGACCTCGAACGTGTGAAGGCCTCCCAGGGGACCACGTGGCGCTTGACGTCGAGGATCTCGGCGACGGTGTCGAAGACGAGCCGGCGGTGGAGACGCGAGGCCTTGGACGGAGCCTGGTGGCGCTTCTCGAGGAAAGCGTACACGTCGGAAGGGTCGCGAACAAGATCGGACACGCGGACTATCTCCGAGACGTACACGTAGTCGGGGTCCTCCGCGTCGAGCCCATCTGCACCGTTCTTTCTGACAGCTGGCGTTGCTGGGCTCCAGTTGTCCTCCTCCCATTCCACCAGTCGATCTGCGGACACATACACATGGAGATTAAAAAAAGAAAGTTTAACAAAAAAATCTGCGCATGGTAGCATTTCCCATGCTTTCCGATAGCATGCACCAAAACCACCGGTGGCACGTTAGATCCAAATTATAGCGATTTGCTGAGATGCGCTGACAGCCGACCGTGGGAGAGAGCTTTCGTCGTGCTTTCTAAAAAGAAAGTGACATCTACGGGCCTCGGCCGTCGGGGCATCGATGAGGGGAGCACGTTAGATTAAGCGGTCGGGCTCCCACTACGATGCGCGCCCCGTGCTAACATAAGCCGCCAGAACGGTTACAGCTGGAGCACGAAAGCGATGCTTACGTGGGCCGTGGAAGGGATGGGGTCAGGAAAGTCCGGTTCATTCCCTCACTCACCTTTGAAGTCGATGGCGCGCTTGGTGACGGGTGACGGCGAGCTCTCGTCGCAGAGGAAGGACGAGTCCAGCACCGACACCGGGCTCGGCTGCTGCTCCACCGCGGTAACCTGCTCCGCCCCGTGATCGCCGCGATACTGTGCAACAGCTTGTCGCACCTCTCCAACAAACTCCTCCCCGCCCTGTACTCCTCTGCCCTCGATCTCTGCGCATCACCACCGTCCAATTTTATTTCTCACCCCACAAAACCTTTAAATACAACATAAAATTTTTAAACAATTAAAATATACCTCGAAATGTAATTGAGAAGAAGAACTGATGCTGGTCTCGGAGACGATGGTCGAGGTATCGTCCTCCGCCGGCAAGTAGATCCTATCCTTGGGAGAGACATCAGGGGTCACTCTCCCATTCCTTGGAGATCGGAGGGCCAGCGGGTCCGGTGCAGCAAGCCTTTCGGACCGGCCTTGGGGGATTGGACGGCGGAGATCCTCCGCTGGGGCTGGGGGCTCCTCGGGGGCTCCGCATTTAAGGGCGGCCTCCGCCTAGCCGGAGAGCTCGGCTCCGGGGACCTCGGGGTCCTGGTTCTCCTATCATTGATACCTTTCGGGTTCCGATCGACCTCCGCACGGTCCCTCCTCGCTCTCGCCGGCGGAAGGCCGCCATCCGAGCATGCAGTTCGGCGGGCGGACATGGATCTGGAGGGATTAGGAGGAGACTCGCTGACGGGTCGCCGGGAGGCTTCGCCGACGGCTTCATGACGACAATCGGGGAGTCGTGGTGTTGGTCGTCGATGAAGTTGCGGCGGCCGTTGATTTGGATATCGGAGGCCTTGGAGTGGAGGAGGCCCTTGAGCTGGATCGCCTCCAGGATCTGCTTCAGAGTCTCCAGATCCTTGGCTGGCTCGTCGATGCCTCGCATCCGGAGGCGCCGCTCGATCTCGCCGTAGAGCGATCCCGTCCGCTTCGGCGGCTCCGGGAAGAAGTCCCGGGCGTCGAAGAAGCTCTTCCGCTGGATGGGTGGAAGGAGAGTTCTCGGCGGGCGTCGAGCTTCGCGTTTCGGAGCCGAAAGTCCCCGAAATCCGGCCAGAAGAACTCCTTGCCGGAGATCGCAGAGTCCGGCGGCGGCTTCTTGAAGGAGCCCTCGTCGACGAAGCGGTAGTCTCTAGGAACCCGAGACTCCGACGCGGATCGCCGGAGCTCGGACCTCTTCGGCTCCCCACCTCCCCCACCGCCGCTTCCAGCGTCCGGCAGGGCCTCAAGCCCCATCAGTCGGGCGACGACGCTCGGGGACCGTCGCTGCCTCTCGCCGTCATCCGCCGCCTCCGAGACGTCGGATTGTTTCCCGGAGGCCACCGTCCGGATCTCCCGCGGGCGGAGCTTACCCTTAGCGTCCACGACGGCGCGGCTGTCAAGGGAAAGCCTCGGTGCTTCTCGCATCCTCCAGGAGGACCTCAGCCCATCCTTGAAATCAAATACAGGGAGAGGAAGCGGAAGCGACGGCCTCGCCGGGGCCTCCTCCGCCGGAGCCCGGCACTCCGGCGAGGATGGGCACGCCTCCGGCGACGGGAAACGCTGGATCTCATTCAGGAACGAAACCGAGGAAACCTCGGATCTATCCGACGGCGACGTCGATCCGGCGACCTGCATACATTCACCAATGCACCATCAGAAACCCCCAAACACATAAAAATCGCAACTTTATCAAGAAACGAGCTCAGATTCGAACCGGAGAGGAGGGGAGGCGCCGAGCGGCATAGATCCGCTTCCCGGCGAGAACATGCTGGCGATCGAATAGCTGGAGGAATCCGGCCATGCACCCCATCTGCCTCTCTATCTGCCTCTCGAGGCTCTGGTCACTGGGGATACCCCGGCCAACACCTGGCGTCATTTTCAGCGGCAGCGGAGCTCGTCGGATCTCCGGTGAGATCTCTTTCCTCTTTCTCTCTCTCTGTCTCTCTCCGTGTCTCTCTTTCTCAGTTCACACACACACACACGGGACACCTGTGCAAGCTTTCATCACGGCTCCCGCTTTGGGGCTTTAAAAGCGGACCTCGTTAGGCTAAATACCCATATTAACCCTCGTACATTGCCAAATGACGAACGTGTCCCAACTGGGGGCTCCTTTGGATTTCGGTAGTTTTGGGATTTCGTGGGAATATATTTCTCGCGGGCCTTTGTGGGCGGGGCCCCACGGGCTTCGGGCTGCGGGGCGTTTGACCGGAAAGGACGAAAGTGCCCTTGGGGTGGTGGACTGGAGTCTGACTGCTGGTCCTCTGCTGGTGAAAAATTGGACGATAGCCGGAGGCTGAGGCTGATAAACTAACCCAATTGTTATCCAGCACGCGAATGTTGATGCCCTGATCACCGATCACATAACTACAGTTCACACCTTACAAGCCGGAAGGGTCCACCACATAGCATAGTCAGGGGCTGTTGCTCTCGGTTCACATTTTACCATCCCACATGAAGAAATTAATTATTTCCTTCTACTATATTTTGATGAACTCATTTTTCAGTTGATATAACTCAAAATGCCAATCTTTGAGCCAATTTATTAGCCTCATTTGAGTAGGTTTGGATGAATCCTTGTTGTAGAACAGTCAACCATAACAATAGTTGGTAAAGTCACTAAAAGAATTTAGTTTTTAGCGGATATAATTAGAAAAATCTTGATCTGCTTTGTGCGATTTGGTCTTCATATCCCAGACCTACACACGATTAGTAACTTGGGATGTTTATATCCATGATTTATTACATTGCTTGTGTCAAGTCGAGTTGCTATGAGATTAACAAATTAAACATATCGGTTTGACATGTTAACTATGCTAGCATAGATTTGATGCAATGTGATCTATTTATTGCATTGGTTAAATAGATTTGGTTGAGTTCCCTTTTAATAAATAGGCAGAGTAGTCGCTGGAGATGTAATTTTAACATATTTGTTAAATGATTTGAGCCTAAAGTGATGGTTTTACTATAGTACCATGTACTATCTTGACATAAACCTAATTTGACTTGTTGCCATGATGCCATCCATACGTCTAATCATGTCGGCAAGGTAGAGTTTCCTTTATGCAAAGTATCGCTACATTGCCTATTTATCTAGCCATTAATAATTTTGGATAGTGTATTGCCCTATAAATGGTACAAAACTCCCTATAAGTCATACCAATCCCCCTCCTATTGAGGCCACACACAAGACTGAGCTGAGTAATATCATGACATTTCATAGTACTACTCCTTTTAAACTTAAAACATGTCTTAGTTCGTAACTGTAATTTCAATTTGGTTTCAGTAATATCATGTTCAGCTAACTCATTTAGGTTTTCTACTTGAGTTATAAGAACACAAGGACCAATCAACTGTATCTAGTTTCAAGAGACAATATTCCTAGCAGCACTATCTTGTGGCTTCTTTTAATTTTGCTTCCACATTTCTAATGGAAGCAAATTCAATTTAGCAGTGCAGTATTTGGATGGGAGAGAATTTCTTGCATATTGGTGCATATAGGTTAGTTATATAAGTATTAGATTTATTAAGATGGTTCGGCCCAGTCAATATAGTTGATTTTAGAAGACCAATGACAAATATTTTTGCAGGATAAAGGTCAAATTCTAAGAGACAAACTCTTGTACAAAGCAGATTAACACTTCAATAATATGATCTTAATAGAAGTCCTCTACAGATTAAGATACCTTTATGATGGCATCTATCATTTTCTTTCTAAATTGTTGATGTTTTATAATATAATCCCTAGCTTTCAATCTATAAAATGCAAATGAACTAGGACTTGCCCCAGTGGTAATGACCCCCTATGTAGCGATCGTGCAATCCAGATTTGAATGTTGACGGTGCATTTGCAAGTTCTAGAAAAAAATCTACAAAAGAACTCTATCAATAAATAATATCTTTTGAAATATGCCCAAAAATTTATAATTATTGAGAATTCAAAACAAGGATATAAGATCAAAATGTCTAAGTAATTTAACCAAATAACGTGTAATTTCACTGATTTGAAACATCAATTTCTTGATTAATATGAATCATGCAAGGCTATATATAGTAGAATATTGCAATGAGGTATAGACACCCATGATTACTTAGTTTTAGCCATGTGATGGGTGGTTGTTTTGCTTGAAAGGATTGAGTTCCTTGGTAAATTCTGCAAGTTATTTGTCTTGAAGTTTTCATGTCCATATGGATGTTCTAAGACTGCAAATAGGTTAAGTTGACCCATGACCTGAGCTGCTTAGCTTTGATCCGATCCATTTTAATAATCCATAGACTTAGATTCGATTATAAAGTTGGGCCTAAGTTTATTGAATTTGAACCTATCCCATCCTAACCCATTTGATTTATGAGTCAATTTTAGATCTTCTATTCTATGACCCAATCTGATATGGCTTGATCCAGTCGGTATATCATTAGGATCCAAATTTAATTGAGCTTTTAAGAAGTGATTTAAGACTTGTATGAACAATGTTTTTAATATGGAGATAGGTTTTAAATTATTTTATATTCAAATTTTTTGAGAATAATATTATTTATTGTCTGTTTTTATGATTAATAATAGTTGGCTATATTTGACTTAGACCCAATTCAGATCCAAATTTTTGGATTGGATTATATATGGATCCAATTCGAATGATGCGTTGGGTCAAAAATTTTGATCATGGATCTGACCCCATCTAATCTAATCTTTCATTGGATTGGATCTGGATCCAATATTAAGATCTGATCAAGGAATCAGATTGGATCAGAATAACTCATGACCTGGCCCGACCCAAATCCATTTGCAGCTCTAAATATTAGGTACAAAACAAGTAAAATTAAGAGCACGATGTTTGGTTCATGGCTGTATTTAGTCACTTGGCTAACTTGGCCAATATAATTAAGCAAACATATTTAAGAAACTATTCTTTTTTCATATGTACCATCCACTTTTCTTTTTCTATATATTCTCCTGTCCCATGGACCTACAATTTGCATGAATGTTTCTTTATTTCTTCTTTAAACTATGATTTATAAATACTTTAAATTATGATTTATAAATATACACAAATTATAGGTTCAAAAAGTCGAAATACTTCAACCAAGCCGCATCGTTATCAACACATTATCATTGGATGAGCATTGGCGATAGTATAACTATTGGAGCAAGTCAATCGATCCCCGACTCAAGTCAACCGATCTCCGACTTTGACTCAACAATGGCCGACCGATCAAACATACAACTCCGACTCTACATCGGCTGACTGAACAAATCATACCGACTCACGATCGGTTGACCAACATACAGTCGGCTACTATCGACCAACAACCGACAACTTGAACAACCTCCGACCTAAGACTTTCGGTATATCAAAATTACTTACCAATAGTCACTCGGACTTTCTACCGACATATTAATATTATTGATATATAGTCAGCCAATTTGCTCAACATGCTCTAACCATTGTAAATGGTTATCAACTACGTGTCACGGCAATTAGTAGAAATTAACAATCCACTAACTCCACAATTATGGTCCGATAATTTAGCACCATAAAAAACGAGACCACGTGCTCGACGGTTACATCAGAATCATCTATAAAAAGAGGATAAGTGAACAGCACCGGTAAGACACTTCTGAGCCAGAGCTCTGCTACTCTGCACATTCAAATCTATTGTTCATCAATTTTCTCTCTGACTTAAGCATCAGAGGATCTCCGTCGGACACAACTTCGGTCTGTGAGGATGTTGTTTTGCAGATGCTCATCACCGACGACAGGCGACAGGGAGTTGGCCGCAACAGATTGACGTGCGAAGAAGGGAGAAAGCCACAGTCAAGATGTCAAAAATCAGAGCCCAACATTCAACCGGATCGGCAAGACACTCTTCCGTCGGAAAAATGTTCCTCTCCCACCTCCGATAGTAGAGCCCAGTTTCTCACATCTTGTGGTCACCACAGATGCCTAGATCGCTACACTTGTGCAGCAGATGAATATTTTAATGGAGGTAGTTAAAAATCTCCAACAACAGCAAATCCAACAGCAACAGTAGCCGCCAGTGAAGCAACCGGTGGCACAGTCAGTGCCATCCAGGTACAGCCATCGTCCTCCGTGACGATCACCTTCTTCCTCTCTGGAGCAACCATCTCGATGCTCCCATCAAGATGAACAGCCGCATTCTCGATACTCTCATCGTGCCACCCACCATTCGCGGCATTCTCCCTCTCCTTCCCATCTCCATAGTGTTAGGAAGGGAAATGGCCGCGGACGCCTTTTGTCTCTCTTTCAAGCTCGTTGGGAGGTTCTACTCTCAGAGTTTTTCAGCAATGGCGGTTAAATGACTATGAACACAAGTTTCGAGAAATTGACCGTCGACTTGCTTGACTTCAGGTGGAAGGTCGAAAGTCCTTTGGTGACTACGATTTTCATATCATCCAGCCTCTCTCTCAACATATCTTGGACAAGCCGATCCCGTCTCGAATCAAGATGCTATAGATGGAGTCATACGATGGCTCCACCGATTCGATCGACCACTTGGAGAGCTATAAGGCTCTTATGATGATCCAAGGGGCAACCGATGCCCTCTTATGCATTGGCTTCCTGGTAACTTTTCGGAAGACTATTCGAGCCTGATATTTCGGGCTTCAGTCGGAAAGTATTAATTCTTTTAAATAATTTGAGCATTCTTTCATGGCCCACTTCAGCACAAGCCGAAGGCCGCTACGGATATCCGACAGTCTCTTCTCAATCAAGCAAGGTGAGATAGAGACACTGAGAGACTTTATGGCTCACTTCAATGTGGCCACATTTGAGGTCAGGGATCTCAATAAATACATGGCTATATCGGTCATGAAAAGGGATCTGAGGAGATCCAGATTTACTTACTCTCTCGATAAAACTCTCTCCTGGACCTATGCTGAACTTCTGGAGCGCGCATACAAATACATTTGCACAGATGAAGCTGCTTCTGACCGATGACGAACGGATGAAAAAGATCAGAAGAAGAAACAAAGAAAATGAAGCTCTGGCCAAATCAAGTAGGCCGACTGTTGATAAACAAGCTTCACTTCGAAGACAGAGTCTGAAGCCGAACTATGACAGGTATGACTCCTACACTCCTCTCACTGCTCCTCATACGCAGATTCTGATGGAGATCGAGGGAGCAGAATATTTACGACATCTCTCATCGATGAAAGCATCATCGAGGAGTCGAGATAGGAAAAGTACTGTCGGTTCCATCGTGATCACGGTCACGATACCGAACAGTGCATCTAGCTTAGGGACGAGATAGAAGTCCTGATTCGATAAGGTTATCTTGAAAAGTTCTGAAGAGATCAACCGACTCAACCTCCTGCTAACCAATAACCTCAGCCGCAAACTGAGGAGACTATCAATAATCAGCCGACTGCAGGAGTAATCAACGTGATCTCCGAACGACCAAAGAACTGAGGGCAGATATTTGGAAAGTTGCTCCAAACGATGAATCGATCTTGATCGACGATTCGAAAAGCTTCTCTGAATAATGACTATACTCTTCTACAATAAAATGGCTTACAATCATATTTCGGATCAACAGAATAATCTACGATAGTGTTTCTCTATTGAAGAACAATACCGACTCAACTACGGTCAAACGAAATAATATGCCAATTCAACTACGATCGTATGAAATAACTATTCCACGAACATGGAATGCCGACAATTTGAAGATGTATCATCAATAAATTACCCATGTATATATTATTTGGAATGAAATATTGAATTTCAAAATCGTGAGTCTCGGTCAACTACGAAATGATTTTGAATCGATAAGTGAACGGTCGATTCTATCAACCATCGACTATATTTCGATTTTCACTGTAAAAGCCGAACTATCGACTAAATCTTAGTACAGAATTCACCTCAGTTTTTTACTGTAAAAATTGACACCAATCATATTGGCTTTCACTGTAAAAGCCGTAATACCGACTATATCTCGGTACCAA
Organism: Elaeis oleifera; assembly: GCA_000441515.1. NCBI lineage: Eukaryota > Viridiplantae > Streptophyta > Magnoliopsida > Arecales > Arecaceae > Elaeis > Elaeis oleifera. The sequence goes on along the minus strand of KE505007.1, from coordinate 226,752 downwards.
ACATACTTCGGTTTTTCACTGTAAAAGTCGATCATAGTTAAAAGACTATTATGCCGATTTAGTCTTAACTAAGTGAAATGTTATGCCAATACAATTAAGATCGAATTGAAATTATACCGACTTGGCTACGGCTAGTCGAAGGATATTCGACTTATCACCGATTATCAGATGACTTGACGTACAAACTCGACTAAACGTCGAACGTAGGATATTCAACTTATTATCATTTATCCTAATTCTTATAAGTACGTCAAAAGAATATATGACTAACAGATGATCCTACAAATACTATCGAACGTTCGGATTGTCGATTGATGTGCGGTAGCTAAATAATTATTCTACATTGCAGACATACAAAAGAGAAAGAGTTTATACTTGGAAAAAAAAGAGGGTTCTTTTCATTCATTGCCAAAAAGAGATTATAAAATTAGATCGAAATCTGATTACAAGTGTTTGATTATAAAAAAAATAAAATACACTGATCGTCAGTCGTCGCCTTCATTTCTTTGCTCTGGAGTAGCTTCGAGGACTTGGATGACTTCTGGTGCTGTCAGCGTTCTTCCTTCAGTCGGCACTGTATCTTCTTCAACAGCTCTGTCTTCCGATGCTGGAGAGGCGATGCTGCTCAAGTCGAGATTTGGATATAATTTTTCGACCACATCTCGACTGTCTTCATATCCGATGCAGTAGGAGGCAAACCCGCCTTCGAGGATCTCATCTTTGAATTCTTCTGATTTCTTGCAGTCTTTGATTGCCCGACTCAACGTCTCCCTCACCGACTCCACTTCCACCCTCGCCAACTCTGCATCGGCTCGCACAGAAGATGACTCCTCATCGGCCAGTACCAACCTTTTCAGGCTGGCCCGATATCGTCTACGTTCAGCTTTGAGTTCAGCAATGCATCCGTCTCTTTTCATCAAAGCCGATGGATGAAATGTTCTTGCTTTTGATCTTTGACTCAAGAGTCAAGACATTTTGACGAGCCGACTCAAGCTCGGCTCTGAAATATTGGAGGTCATCAGTCAAGCGGGAGACTTCCTGCCGAAGCTTGATCTCCCGCTCAGCTGCTGACCTAAGCTGCTCGAGGGTAGCCACCTTTTAGCATCGGCGGCCACCACCTTATTCATCCATGTCTGATGGAAGTCGTCGAACTTCACATAGCCGGCTTTCAAGTCGAACATGTCGTGGACCAACTGTAAGCAGAAGATGAGTCGGATCAAAAAAAAGTAAAGAAACTTACCTCGAGTATTATCAAGTAATTGGACGAGAATATTTCGGCCACTGTCCGATTTATTCGATTCTCCCGATTGGTCGGGAGAAGAGCGGTTTGGATGAGCTGCCTGGCCAATGTCGGATTGGGCAAAGCCGACTCATCTCCGGGCACTCTTATGTCAAAATAGACCGTGTGACCCTCCAATGCTGCATCTTCCGTCGAAGTCTCCGGAGCCTTTCTCCGATCTCCTGTCGGCGGTCCCATATTTGAAAGTGAGGGGAAGCTTGAACTTGATTGTGTCCGAGAAACTCCTACTGAAGGAGCAACCGGCGCAGCTGCAGATTGCTCAGGTTCGGCTGCGGCCTCTACCTCAGCTTGAATCTCGATTGGTGGAGCTACCGATGTTGCTGCAGCAGCTCCTTCCCTCACCATCTCTTCTTTAGACGATACGTTGGGAAGCACTGTCGGGGCTGACAGTACCAGAATCGGCTCAGAAATCGATGTAGATGGTACATCCCTCAACCGGCGCAGAAGCAGAAGCCGACCCTTCTTCGGTAGTCAGAAAGGTCCAGCCTCGGATGCTGTCCTCTTTTGGCAGCATGTTGACGGATGTCGATGCTCGACACTCGTGCCCTCGGCTGTATAACTGCAATCAGAACAAAAGTCGGTACAATCCAGAAACAAACAAAAGAAGAATAAAATTGGAAGTGACCGACTATACTATATCGAAGTTGGTGATCGAACTGAGACCGGTGTCATAGAGAGCCTGTTCGATCATAAGCTCCCTCTGCGGTGGAACCGTCATATCCTTTAACCGATGGAAGTCCTCCCGATCGTCGATCTTCACCCGACTGTGATCATTTGGGCCGGTTCTTGGATCACCCCAGCAAGAAGGAAAGCCCTAAGGAAGCAAGGAAGAGATGAAAAAGAATTGGTTCTTCCATCCATGGATGGACGATGGAAGATCGATAATGAAAGAGAGACCTTTTCAGAGGTTGAAGAACCACCAACCCTTGGCCTTTGGATGAGGTCAGAGGATAAAAAGGCATGGAAGAGGGAAGGATGAGGTTCAATCGATAGCAACCGACACAATAAAGCAAAGCTGATTATTAGCCGGATTGAATTTGGTGCTAGCTGGGCAGGACAAAGATCATAGTAATCCAAAATATTTCGGATAAACTCCAGAATGGAAAATCGAAGACCCGTCTGAAGGTCTTCGACATAGAAGGCCACCTGACCCGAAGGAGGGGAGTTTATCCGACTGTCGGTACCAAGTGCGAAGAGCTGATATTGCTTTGGGATGCGATATTGCTTTCAGAGCCGCTCAACGTTCGATTCCGAAAATGAAGAAGTCTCCACTTTCGGAACCAACGAGGAGTTGTCAGTCGGATTCTTCGACCGACCATCCCAAGAGGAAGAACCCCTAGCCATTGGAAAGAAGAACTAAAGAAAATTAAGAAAATCAGAAAGGATGACTCAAAAAAGACAAAAAGACTTAACCTGAAATTCAAAGAAGAAGATGAGAAGAAAAGAAGTCTTCAGGCGCTGGGACGATCCTCTGACAGAGTTTCCGTAGTAGAGAAGACAAAATGAAAAGTAAAGGTTGGCCGTTATAGGATTGCTCAACGGCCAGGATGAAAGCGATCAAATCGAGATTTCATCAGATGACGATACATGACAGCATCCTAACCGACCATTGGTCGAATGGTTCGACGCACTTGCTCCTGATTGAGCCACATCATCGTTATCTGCGTGAACAATTCCGACCCAATGATATTCGGACATGTGGCAAAGATCTACTAGCTAGAATCATATCGTCCGACGTCGAATTATCTTCTCAAAATGACGTCTGATACTGACATCCGATACCGAATCATCCTGTCAATATGACAGTCTAATGATGGTTCTGTACCCACCAAAATAACAAAACAGCCGACGCTCATATTCCAAAGAACTAACAGCCAAATCGGGATTCGATATGACACGAAATAACTACCTTCGTCCAACATGACAAACTACGTGGTGGCACACACGTCGAATCATCTTGGATTTGGGAGTGTGGGATAACTGTTGGGGCAAGTCAATCGATCCCCGACTCAAGTCAACCGATCTCCGACTTCGACTCAACAACGGCCGACCGACCAAACATACAACTTTGACTCTACATCGGCTGACTGAACAAATCACACCGACTCACGATCGGTTGACTGACATACAGTCGGCTACCATCGATCAACAACAGACAATTTGATCAACCTCCGACCTAAGACCATCGGCATATCAGAATTACTTACCGATGGTCACTTGAATCTTCTACCGATATATCAATATTACCGACATATAGTCGGCCAATCTGCTCAAAATGCTCTAACCGTTGTAAATGATTATCAACTGCATGTCATGACAATTAGTGAAAATTAACAACCCACTAACTCCATAATTATAGTCCGATAATTTAGCGCCATAAAAAGTGAGACTATGTGCTCGACGGTTACATCAAAATCATCTATAAAAAGATGATAAGTGAATAGTACTGGTAAGATACTTCTGAGTCAGAGCTCTGCTATTCTGCACATTCAAATCTACTGTTCACTAATTTTTTTTCTAACTTAAGCATCAGAGAATCTCCGTCGGACACAACTTCGATTTGTGAGGATATTATTTTGTAAGTGCTCATCATCGACGATAGGCGACAGAAAGTTAGCCACAATAATAATCATAATAATAATACAAATTATATGGATTTATGCAATTTATAAGTTCGCGACTGCGTATGCAACAGGGTTACATCAATGTGTTGTCTCCCTCCCCATGTGAGTGGTCAGTTTCAGCAGACATAAATCCTATCATTATACGTTAGATATCCTGCAAATGGGTATTTAAAGAAATACCAATGCATTGCATATGGTTAGAGAATTAACAACTATAGGTAAAGCTACAGTTAGTATATTTTCTTTGTATGGTCTTTGGGTGGCCAACTTTCCATCCTTTACGCTCCATGGTTTCACCAAAGCAGCAACCAATTCCATGTTAAGGTATATGTTAATACCATTTATGTTAGCTTTATGATACTCAATTGAATATCATATAAATCAGTAATCCACACTATAAAGTTAGACTAACGCACTTAAACATAGAGACAAAATTAGAACTATCAGCATATTGATTCGCTTGTCTCTCTCTCTCTGTTTTTTTTTTTTTTTTTTTTTTCTTTTTGTTAGAAGATTCACTCCTTTAAAAGTAGAAATCATGCTGACTTTTTCGCATGACATTTCAAGTGCATCTTCTCAATGAAACCTAATCTTGCTTAATCAGGTAGTAATTAATGTCAAAATCTCATCCACTTAATCGCATGGGACGAAGACCTCTATATGGTCCCCCTCTTTGAAAGTGATGGGAAACAACAAAATGTGCACACACTCATGATAGTTTCATACATGTAACCTTCAGCTATATCAATTTTTTAATGCTATTAAAAGAGAGTTCAAGTATTTACAATGGTGCACTCACTTTATCAATCAAGATTTCAAATATTAAGGGTAGTAGATTGAATTATACCTTATGTGGCAAACAGGATCCATATTGTTAATTTTTTACAATTTTTTTATTCAATTGTTTATGTTTATTTATTGATTCCTACAGTTATATATTGGTCTAAATCATCCGATANATTTTTTTAGAGGGGGAGAGGGGTGCGAGACTGCTCAGCGTACACCCAGGGAGGTAACCCGACGGTCTCAACCGGTGCCGGTGACGGGAAGGTGACCACACCTCCAGTCATAGCCATGGCTCGGCTGACGTTGATGACCATAGGTGATGGGTCTTCACAATCACAAAGCGTACACAAACTCCCACCAAATCCCTCATCTCCTATTTTTGATTGATCTCCTCGTCCCACAGCGGTACCACGTTCACTGCCTCTGTCTCATATTGTGTCCACCCACTGACTTCCTCTTCTCACAGCGATGTGACTAAAGTTTCTTTTGTCATCTGAGTCGCAATGATTCTCCTCTACGTACGAGGAGTATTTTTTTTTTTTTTTTTTTTTTTTAATACTGAATGGACTCTTTCTTTGTTAATTAGCTTTGCTGGTTGGACGGTTTGATACCTGACACCCCTTTTGAAATTTGCAGCCAATCGAAATTTCCATTGAAATATCAATTATATTCATTCTTTACCATAAAAAAAATATTACAATATAAGATATTTATCAATATTAATCATGCAGTGTTTGTTATCTTCAGGATAACGATATTAATATATTTATTAAAAATTAGTCTCAAAATGATGGTAAACTACTCTTTTGTCATATTAGCTGAAATTTCGGTTTCATAGGCTTGTAATTTAGCCAATATTAGGATTTTTAATATTTTTTTAACCTTCTATATCAACTGGGATAAACTGAGCTCTTGATTATCTCGATATCTCACTTTTAAGTATCTCATGTTAGGATTTGAAAGACCGACTAGAAAGTGTGCGTGGCTATCATCATTGTTTGATTAAACACTCATGAAGGTACTTTCTTAACATCGGATCTTCATTTATAGTTGTTATATATGTTCACAAGTATGATTAGTTATTAAAATTAATTCGATTGGTGTCTTCCTGGTCATAAGTTTTACTTATGCGGATAGATTTTTTTTTTTTTTTTCCAATAAGACGGGAATGCAATATATATTTGGTGTGAAACATAAAATAAGAATAAAAATTAATATCTTAATAACCTAAAGAATAATAGAATGAATATTTCTAATTACTATCAAGATAATGAAGACAAAGATTTAAAAAAAGTTACAAATATATATATTTTTAAAAGCACAGGATCGCTTTAGTTGATTAATTATTTAAGCATCAATTTAACATGCTTTAAATGATATAAACTTCTCTAATACTCCAATAGCTGCACTTCCCTGGATGATGCTTTTAATGAGGTGTTGTTTCCAAGGGACTGATTTAGATATTTTTATTATGTGATAAAACTCCCTTATTAGATGACTTTTCTTTTGACAATGTTGAGCATACGTACACTAAGCTACAAACGTCTAATATGGCAATATGTCCCTCTCTAGCCTTTGCATTGCAGGGCAGCAACTCATTCATCACTGTTCACGATACCCTCAATATTCCCAATTTAGGCATCATTTTCTTGAGAGAGAATGGTAAGCAACTCCATCATTATCTTTAGACCCCAAGTGCTCTTCTAGGCTTTACCGCTTTAGCAGTAGAAATGTGAACACCTCGATATCTATACTAGCAGAAAGTAGACAGTTCTTAGGCATGGAATTGCGCTAACGTTTCGCGACTCTGAGGACCCAAAGGTGGTGCTAGCGGTATGGTGGTAGGCAGGGATGTATGTGTGTAGAGTTCTGCAACGTTGTCAGCCTTGCTCGTAACCTTAAACGGGGACTGGGATGGAATCTTTTAAATTTTATTTTTTCAGGAAAAGAGTGGTCCAAGTGGGGTCCACTGCCAATCTGACGGTTCTCGTTGCCAGAAGCGGCAGTGGCTCGCAGCGTGCGCGAAGACTCCCTGTGGCCGGTATTTCTTTGGTGATCACTTTCTTCTATTATTTGCATTTATTTAACTCATTTATTCACCCTCACGGCTAATTATTAGCCGAGATCACAAGGAGGTAAGTCACAGTCTCTTTGTGGGAATGATGCAATTGCCCTAATAAAGACAAAGTGTGGACATAAAGGCAGATGGGTGCCAATGTCTCCTTATTATTGCAAACTAGTGGAGAGGTCGTGACTGCAAAAAGTGCTGCCTCTCAAGTAAATGGAATCAAATTCAACATTGGTGAGGACTGACTATTTTGTGTTGAAAGTGTCTGTTCTCTTATCACAAAAAGAAAAGAAAAAAAAACAACAACAACAACTTCTCTGCTAGGTAGGCAACTGAATTTTAAAATAAAGAGAAAAATATTAATGTTCCTTATTGCAAATCTCTAAAGTCAGTAAAGATAGTGTTATGTGTCACTAGTTCAATATCGAGTAAGGAAAGAGATGATATATGGGTTTATTAGTTTGGATCAATCCTCCCGTAATAGATTAAATTTTTGGATTATGAGCTCATGACAAATAGTATCAGAGCTATATTCATTGTGCATTACATCCTGTATTAATAGTATGGAGCTCCTCATTGAGGGTTATTCTTCCTTAAAGATGTGATGAGAATTACATAGATTTATTAGTCTAGATCAATTCTTCTTAAGCTGTGAGTCTGTAACATATTGCAGGCATTCATAGGAAGTGACATATAATGACATTAACACCTTGATTGGGTGGGAAAAGTAGGAGAGAAAAAAAAATTAGATAGAAATATTAACTTCTCTTGATTGGAAGTTTTTTATAAAGAAAGAAAGACAGAAAAATACAAATCCTCTTAAATCTATAACTTTTTAACCTCCAAATCAAACGAATTAGAGAGAAAGAAATTAAGAATTAGTGAATCTTTATAATTTCTACCGTATTTTTTAACAATGGAGATCAAATTAATATTATATTTAATCTTAAGACTTATTTCAAGCCTCCCATCTAAGTCTCTCATCCGATTAACTTCTGTAGATGAAAAAATCAACAAAAACAAAAAAAATATGAAAAAAATTGAAAGATAAAATTTTTCTTGATTCCTTTCTTGGGTTTATTGGATTTCTTTCAAGAGTATAATAGTACAAGAAGGTTGTAATATTTCTTTCTTTTTTTTTCTTCTTTGCTTCCAGTCAAGAAGGGAAGAAATAATTTTCTTTTCTTTTTTTAAACTTCTAATCAAGAAG
>KE505007.1:196655-218744 GCA_000441515.1 Elaeis oleifera | reverse complement strand
TTTACTTCTTTTTTTTTTCCTTCTCTTTATTAATATATATATATATATATATATTTTTTCTCCTCCAAACTCTCAATCAAGGTGTAAGGATTGTAGAGTAAATTTAGATTAGTTCTAGTATTATATATGTCATTAGGTCATGCAGTTAGGGACGGCTAATCTATGCATATAAATGCCTTGTCATCATCTAGTGCCTTAATATATATATTGTGTAAAGAAAATTTATATAGGTGCAAGGCATATCTATATGTTGTTTAAAAATATGCACGGAAAATTCTTAGAGCCAAATTATCTGTGTGCACTAAGTAGTGATAACATGTTTATTTTCGATACATAGTGGTGGACTAGTTCACGTTTTCAGCATATACCTGGTGTATTCTAGAAAACTCATTTGAATACCTTAAACTAAAACAAAGTGTATTCTAGAAGTAGCATTAATGCCCTCAGGGACCGCTCACATATGATATTTTAGTGTACCGCCAAAAAGAGTGTCATGCTTTGGCCCCTCCCTTGACGTCCCATCACCTCTGCAGCCCTGATCTTTTTGTTCGTTTTGCATTTCACGGTCAGTGAAGTTGAAGGTGGCTTGCCCATTGCTAAAAAAAAGTTATTATATTTCAATATCTTTTTGCATCATCTCTATTTTATGTAAATAAATAATTTTATTTTTTTTTAATTTAAAATTATAAATATATGAATTATTTATAAAATAATAAAGATGATAAAATAATAATATAATAAGGAAGATCACATACGTAGAGTGATTTTGACGACAATGCTAGTGACATTATAGTGGAGATGATGGTGATAAAGATGATGCCGTGGTGAAATAATAGTGGTGGTGGTGATGGTAGTAATGATGATAATGATAATGATAATTGAAGCATTGATAATGTGGTAGACACAATGAAAATGATGATAATAATATAGTGGATATAGTGATCATAGTGATAACGGTAATAATGATGGTAGTGATAAAAGATATTTGCGATGTGGTAAAAGTGGTGACAATGATAATGAGATATGAATAGAGATGGCAAAGATAGCAAAAGGATGGTGATATAAACATAGTTATAGAATTTATTTTTAAAATATTAAAGTAATGATCTTTATTTAATTATTTTATAAAATAATAAAATATTTATAAATAAAATTAAAATATATTTTTAATTAATTATTTTATTTAAAATAAAATTAAAAATAAGAACCACGCCAAACAACCTCCTAGCCTTTGAACTTTGGGGAGTTCTAATATTGTTGCCTTTAGGGTACAAGCCATCCATTTAATTACATGTATTTACATAACATTAGTTAAAGAGCGAATGCAGGTTTTATGGGAAACAATCTTGCCCATAGATTTACTCTTTAGATTTCTTGTTTCTTTTGCCATTTATTTTAATATTACAATCGTCTGTACCGGTTTTATCTGTGGTTTGTCTCGTGGTGCCATTAGAAAGATGGCAGTTTTCTTCTTGTTTGGCCCTTTAGGTAATGCATGGGTGGAAGAACCCTGAGGCCATGGCACAATAAACTAGCCATATATGTGCTTATGGTCACATGATCCGAGCAAAGTTGGTCCAGCAAAATTGTATGTACATCTTTCATGCCATATCAGTCCCGTTGACACCGATCTTTCATAGATGAGCATTCTTTCGTCCATCTTTGGCTCCAAGCTAAAAGTAAGTTGCCATGAAACCATAAAAGATCAAAATTTAGAAGATTTTCTTCACTCTCAACCTTGCCCAATGCTTTCACACCAACCTATTTCTCAGAGGGTCAGAGCCACCTTTTACAAAGTTAGCATGTAGTTCCATAACAGAACATGATGTTCTTTAATTCACTGTTCCTGCCCCAGGAGCACCAATTAATTATGGTTCAATGAACATTCTTTGCTTAGGGCCAAGACTATCATGTGGATGGTGGTCGGATGAGGACTATTTAATATCTTCTTCATCAGCTCTCACTCTCTGTTAGAAGAACTATATCCTCTACGATATGCATCATTTACCTTACATCCAATATATAATCACAATCACTCATTTTTATAGTGGTTAATCGATATAAATATTTGATGAATGAGACCTACAGAAATAAATGACAATAATTGGCTACGTCTATGATTATATTATGCATGTAATATGGGATATAATTTTTCACACTGACCGGCAGCAAACCAACCTTTCCTTTCTTATTACCCTCTTGTCCTGGAGATAAAAAAAAAAAAAAAGAAAAAAAGAAAGAAAAATGAAGTTTTCTGGGACCCATGGCCCCATTTCCCCTTTCCCTTCCATGTGGCCTATCCCCTCTTTTGTTCTTGACTTCAAGCCAATCTATCTTTTATCCCTATATCCGGCCATCTCCCTCCTCTCATGTGTCTTGTCGCACACTTGATGGCAATGGAAGCGTGCATCACCTTTTTCCTCGTAGCTTTACATTGATCCCACCCACATGCATACACATGCAAACCCTAACGTGCACACACTGACCACCGCACCACCCCAAAAAGCTCAATATAGTCCGGCCCACTTTAGCCCAAGACAGATGCTATAGCCATCAGATCCCACCCTACAAAAGGACCAAGGTCCTTAAATAAAAGCGGTTAGGTACCCTGAGCTACTCCCTATGAGCTCGTGATGTGAATGTGGATGACACACTATTAGGGCAGCGCACGTTTTCCAACCTCAGCTCTCATGTTCTCTCACCCACCCTTTCCTTCTGCCCACATTCCTTGGATCTTCTTTCCCCACATCTCCACTTCCCCCTCACTCACATTCCCTCAATTCGTACCCTGGGATAAAAAAAGGTCCTATGGATGCAATAAAATAATAGGCAGTACTGCATGAGCATTGTACCTCCCTTTGTTTATTTCCTGACCCATTGGTCCAAGGAGCTCCTCCCATATTCTATGTTTGATCTTTTGGCTTTCTGTGGTCAATGGAGATTTGGGAATGGCGCTTCAATCATGAACATATGGGGGGTTTGATTCCCATTAGAGGGGGAGGCTCCTCCCATCTATGCACTCTACTACCAAAGCCAGCTAGATTTTTGCTAGTACAACTGCATACTCTAAAAGGTAGGCGCCAATGGGCTAGGAATAGTACCCAGGCTAGGGTCAGGGCTAGCATTAGTTGAACTGCTCTCCAATTTTTTTTTGGTGTGAAGTACTGTGACTTGGGGTATTTAGTATTTTTATTGGAAAGCTACCATGTGCTATGTGGTTAAAATACTTGTAGTATTGAGACCTCCTTAGCAAGAGATGATGAATACATCGATTGCAACAAAAAAAAAAAAAAAATGTAGATGTTCTTGCAAGCTTAGTATCTACCCTTCTTTTTGAGGTGAGCATTCGAATTACCTATGCAAGTAGCATCTAAGTAACATTCCTTACAAATTGCCCCATTTCTTAGGATAACCTGGGCTAAAAACCAAGCTATAGTTACCAACTTTGTGCCCCTAAGATTAATATAATTGAGGCCTTGACCGTACAACGTCTATAGGGGCATTTCTAGATGGCCAAGATGATGAATTTGAGTTAGGTTGCTTGTTAAATGTGCAACCGGTCGCAGATTATGATATGATATTTTTATTTGTAGAGAGCTGGCTGGCTAGCTTGTAATTATCTTTCTTTTGTTTTTTTTTTCTGTCTTTTCTTCCTTTATTTCTGATCAATTTGGTAGGATATTGCTGGTATCTTTGACTTCCTATATCCGTGAAAAGATAGAAGAGACCCGTCTAAAGAAAAATCCCTAACATCTTAATTTGAATAATTTCATACCTTGGCAAGGATCTTTCAAAAAGTGTATGATATTTTGTTAGTAAATGCTTTAATGCTTTGTAGATTAAAGCAAATGGGTTTAGATTTGTTTATGCAATTCATATTTTGAATATGGCAATGCATCTGAACTTTTCTTGCCAACCAAACAACCCCGCCCTTGTACACACACTCGCACTGCAAGCCAATAGTTAAAATATGCAATACCATTTTAAGGTGCTGACTAGCTAGCTAGGTGCTTAAAGTTCTTTTTTTTTTTTTTTTGGTAAAGGAAGTTCTTTAGTTTCTACGGAAAAAAAAAAGAACTTTAGTATATGTACTGTTTTTTTTTTGGTAGAAAGTTCATGTACTTAGAACTCAAGTTTGAATTACTCTTATTGTCATGTTCAGAGTGGCTACCAAAATTATTACTTTAAATACAAAACCTAGCATTTGTAAATAAATCCTCGAAGGTAATGGCTTAAAACCTTTCAAAAAAATGAAATTTTAGTTCGAGAGGGGTTGTTGGAAGGGCCCTTAAAACTGCACTCAAACGGAGCTCCACGAACCATAAAAGCACTATTAATTTGTCAAAAGGATTTTATATAACCTAATCCTAGAGGGCATAATAGCTTACGACCTTATTATCCTGAGCCGAATGTATTGTGGACATGCCGAATGCTATTTACCTTAGATGGATTGGTCTGACATTGGTTAATAGCAACTAAATTAGGTTCACTCCTAGCTTATTTTGATTTAGGAGGCTCACTGGATTTGTTGTAGACCAATTTGGCCACTTTAGATAGTTTTGGGTAGGGATTGAGAGTAACATCCACCACATCACCATAATTTTATCTTACCATATCTACTTTTAGAGCTCTTGCTGGGGGCCAAAATGAATGTCTTGTTAAGCAATACATGGGTGTGACCACACAGATTTGTCCCGGACAGCATAGATGGAGATTCCACGATTTTGGGTTGGAAAGAGACCGGCCAAAATATGTATATTTCCTGGATAAGACTTTAATCAAAGATACTTTCAAACTTTGAAAATTAGGTAATATTAGAAGGAAAGTTAATGTAAGGATCAAGATCTAACTCATGGATGAGTTTATTTATTTATTTTATTCTATTTTAGTATTTTTTAATAAATTTTACCTCTTTAATAAGAAAGGAATCTGGCTACATTTTAAAGCGCGGACTTCATACTATAAATAGAGACTTTTGAAATAACTTATAATTCTTTCAAAATTTATTATTTATTATTATTTATGAGAGATATCTTAGCTAAGTAGATCGAGAATTACTTCATTCTCTTTCCAACCAGATTAGATTTTAGGGCAAAGTTTTCAAATACAAGATGTCGATCATCTCATTAGCGACAAGATTGAGATAGACTAAGATTCGGTTTATCCATCCATTGAGATTTAAGGTGGAAAATTTGAGAAGCTCTGAATTTTTTGAAATCTTGATTGAAAATATTATGATACGTATTTACATTTGGTTGATATCTTGGGATTTATTGATTTATATTAGCAGAGATAATGGAGATGAGATAGTTTATATCATTGCAAAGAAACCTTTTTCAGATTCATTTTGTGTGGGGTTTGGTGGATTTGATCCAACAAACAATTTTAAGTTTATCTCTTATTTAGTTGGATCATCTTATGTTATATTTACTTATAATTGATTCTTTTGAAAGAAAATAGCTAGAATGCCGCATTCTGTTTTTTTTTTCAAACTTAAATTGAAATATCTATTTGGAGATTCGATTAAAACAAAAAATCACTTAAAATTTTGCATAAATCAGACCAAATCACATGTCATCAACTTGGGGGTTTCAGTTTGAGTTGCAGGTGGTTATTAGTCTTTTTTAATCAGGTAAAAAACTCTCAATACACACCTCACCCATGCAATCAAGCTGAAAAATATAAACTCATAATCAACTTAGTTGAAGTATATAAAACCATAACCAATCTAGTAATTTAATTAATGCTACCATTGTCGGTCGTATATCTCGCTAAATGAAAATAAAATATAGCCAAAATAAGGTATTTAGATTTGGCATTTGAATAAAATAAGAAAGCAAGATAAAGGAATTAAGGTGGAGTGAAAAAATCATAAACCTTAAATAACCATTCCATCCATCTCACCTTTTTACTTGTTTATAATTTTTTAACCATTTTATCCAAATTCTTGCTAGGCTAGGTCTGGGTATAAACTATAAAAACTTGTTCACCCCATGATGATCGATGGGGCCAGAAGGGCTAAATCTACATCCAATCCATTTATAATCATATTGATCGATGTCAGCTAACCAATAGCCAACCTAACTACAAAACACCACACCTAGATCCATTTATTCTGAGTGGGTTCAACTGGATTCGAAGGTCAAGTCTAAACTTGCCAACCATATTTGGCGTACAGGTATCACTACAAACTACAGTAGGAATTTAATAAATCTACTAATCTTTTTTGAGCAAAATAATGGAGACATGTGATCCATATCTCCCAACTCTATCACACCATTATTTGTGAACGACTTGCATCTGGATCCAGCTCTGGCCCAAAAAGTACCAATTCTGAGGCCCTGGGAAAAGGAATCCATCCTTTCAAGAATCCATATGACCATGTGTTAGAAAGGTAGCATAACATTGTTAGGTAATGCAAGGGAATCTTTTGAGAGTGGCACAGAAGGAAGCACCCTGCAATCTCTGCTATGGTGACAGTGTTTTAAGGGTTTCTGCATTGGGATGGCCAATGAGGGCAAAGGATATGGTAGATATGAGGACCAAAAGGTCCCATGTTTACATCATCCCTTTTAAAGGATGGGTGACTTGGTCTTTTTCTTCACTTCTCTGCTTGGGAAGTGTAGCAAAAAATTTAGGCTTATTCAATTTATTGACAGGGAAAAGGTGCCCATATCACATGGGACTCCATGGATTTGACATACTTTGGATAAGGTGGTGAAAGAGAACTAACTTCCTATTGGGAGACAGCCACTGTGGGAATAATAGAGGCTGATGAAGCACAATACAATAATGCACTCATGTATGGGTAATAATCATGGTGATGTCAACTTACCTAACAAGTCTAAAATATCTCTCTTAAAAAAATCTTACATCAGAGAGGGCTCATGTTTGCACTCCTGGTGTTCATCTTTCTCCTTGAAATGCTTCAGTTAATGGTAAAGGCAGAGGCTCATGTATCTTTATGGAGGTATTGAATTATTAACCATCAAGGTGGTTGTCTGTTGTGAAATTTGACCACTGATACACATGCAAGGTCCTTATTACCTGCTAGCTGCATAAGGCAAGGAGTTTCATAATTGTGTAATTTGGATACTTGCATCCATCCAGCTCCAAAATTTTATAGATCAAGCATTTTGATATTGTTTGACAGCTATATTCTTCCAATAATAGATTTGATTTGTCATAGCATATTACAGATGAACTTGATTGATGAATTGGATACTTACTCAATTTTGGAAATGTTATTTTCTAATAAACGATCTTACCATCTAGCCTTGTGTGTTATTTTACGTTTCCTCCCGGGATATTGTTTAGTCCCTTGCACACAATTAGACTTATCTTTAAACATAGTTTAATTATTCTTGAGCACAATTAACTTGTATATACTTATGCATATAGATGAAACATAAAATGGACATGAAAAACAAGGACCATGAATAAACTTTTTGGTCAGTAGGAATTAATCAAAAGCAGGCAATCAATCCAAAGAGCTGATCTCAATTTCTTTATTCTTAAGTTTTAATTAATTGAAAGTTTATGACTTAGGATGGCAAAATTATAGTGAATGACCCTGAAATAATATTTGTCTGTTTCTTGGATTCTAAAAATTGTATATATGCATATGTAAATAATTTAAAGGTGTTAATTGGTCTAGTTGATGGATACAAGAGACCTATGTTCTATCTAACCCTTGCTTTGACTTTCAACCACGTTCCCATCCCATCCTAGTTCTCTAATGATACTTGGTATAGTCTTGCAGAGTTGCACCTTTATTTTGGATTGGAAGATAAAAGTCTACATCAATGATCATAGTTAGATATAATCAACTATTTCAAACTATTTATACATCAAAAATCATGTAATTGAAGCTTCATAGCCCATACATCAAGTGATTAGATAATATATATTGTTTCGCGTTATTTAAACAATCTAATATTTGACCACTTGAAGCATAGGTTTGAGATCTGCAAATCACATAGTTTTTAGTGTGTAAATGTTTTAGAGACAGTAAATTATATTCACAGTTCATTTAATCTATGAAACTCTCATTGTTCAATTCATAACCCTGCAAGAATTACACTAGGTGTAACCTAACCTAAACCATCTCTCTCTATATATATAATGCCATTTTATAACGTAAGCATCAATTCCTAGAAGGCCTTAATCTTTCTCCACTAATCCATCTTATCATGCATGGGTATCAACCAAGATCTCCTTTACCATGGCTTCTAATTTCTTTCCAGTCAATGCTTTTTTCCCCTCTTTATCAGCAAAGAGAAATACAACTTAAAATTCATGTGGCAATTATGCACACTGATTTAATTTTAGTGGAATAGTTGACACAAAATTATATATGATTTTGGACACTCACAGATTCTCTGGGGTATCCAATAGGCATTTATTTATCCATGCTAGATATTAACAAAGGAAATTGCTTCCATGGGCATGGATGATGCGAACTTACACCAACGGCTAGTTCTGATGAAAGAGCATCGAGATTGAGCTGCCCTCGGAGTCATTCTCTGCATGTCGGCAGTAATAAACTGCCAGCATGTGTGGATGCTCAAATCCACCCAATGAAAAGGTGCCAAGTGTGCCACCAACATCTTTAAATTGGGTTTATTTATCCTTCCCAGGATCACCTCCAGTCCAGCCCCAGGTGGCTCGTTATTGGGCTCTGAGGTCTTCAGCTGGTCAAGTGCTGGGTCAAAGCCCCATGTTAGGGGCAGGAGCAATGAAAACTTCTGCCGGCAGACTGGTTGTTCCATCCAGCACATGGTGCATCATATAACCCGCAAATCGAGGTCCCCCACCCCAGTGAACCGATGGGCCCCACATGGGATGCAATTGAGCTGGGTTGGAGGTGTAATTAAAACTCCAACGCCAAGGTGTGGCAAACGGGCGACACGGGTCGGGTCGGATTCGAGGTAGATTAGGTTTATCATGCTGGGGTGTAACGTTGACTCCAGACCCCACAGGTAGGTGTGGTAATCAGATTAGATTGGACCAGACGTGGATTGGGTTGGATACAAGATTGGGTTTGAGGTGGATTAATTTTACCATGCTAGGGTGTAACGTCAACTACGGACCCATTGTAGGTGTGTGGAAATCGAGTCGGATTGGATCAGATTCGGATTTGATTGGATATACGATCAAATTTGACGTGGATTAGTTTATCATGCTAGGGTGTAATGTAATCTCTGGATCTCAGATTGATGTGGCAATCGGGTCAGAGTGGATCCAATATTGATCGGATTGGATACAAGATGAATCAAAATTTATCCATCCAAATTCAATCTATTTATTAAATAAATAAAAAATCCTGACCTAAATCTGATCATTTTATTAAACAGATAACCTAACGTGATCTAAAATGGATTGGACCAAGTGAAATGGGATAAACAGTCAAGCATTGCCACTCCTATCCCAAGGGATGAGGACATGCAAGGTTCATTGAAACTCCAATGGAATCAAATGCGCTACACTACTACTTCTCTAAATAAACTAATAAATATGAAGGATATCACCAAGATCAAGCAAAACATTAGTATACACAGAGAATACCTAATGATACCTATCAAAATTCAAAAATCTGACTTTTACACGGTATCTAAATAAATTAGTAAACAAGATTCATAGCTAACATAAGAGAATCCAAAGTCCAAGCTACTCAGCATCAAAATGATAATAAGAAAAATGAAAATATCAACCAACAACCTAGTAAGATCCCATCAACAATTGTGTAATTGGATCAAACATATAAATAAAATACTTAAACAAGCATGGATACTTCCATGAGTTTTAAAGAATAATTGGAGTAATCAAATGATCTGGAGCAAGCATTCTTTGAAGTGGAAGTGCAATAGCTAGTTTTAATATAAACTTTGAGTAATAAGATAGTTTATAGAATTCAAAAATATAATTAAGCAATCCTGCTCTTAGTCCTCGTTGCTATAGCCATGATTAAACCCATGATGAGGATTGAAACCATAGTTGGCCTTATGGTGTATGTTGCCTACAACAAATTTATGCCTTTTCTTTCTAAAGATTTGATTTGTTTCATCTTTATTTCCTGTTTTTCCGGTCTTCTCTCTTGAACCATCTGCATATCCTTACTGTTGGTAAGAGATTTCTACACTTCTAACATTTTGATCGATTTAAGGAATTCTTTCACTTTGAAAGTGAAAGGATACCTTCCTTGATATGCATGATATTTTTTCTTTTATTTTCCATATTTGTTTGCTAACTTTATCAAAAAGACAAAATTTTTGCTATTGTTGAATAGATAGGACTCCCCATTTCTCCCAACACAGCCTGTCGACTTACCCAAGCCATCATTTGAATTCAAAAGGAGAATAGGAATGTCTCAATCCATCAAAATCCAATCCCTACTCTTCTCTATTATTGAAATTTTATTTCGATTCCTATCAAAATCAAATACGTCTAAAAATATGACCATTCCGTTCTCATTTCAATCCATTCTGATTCCAATTTTGATCACAAATCAAATGTATCCTTAAATCAAATAAAACTAGCAGCTCTGCCCTCCCAGGTAACATCTTGCCCCCAGAAATCTCCAAACTCACAGTACTAACTGTTGAATATCATGGCCTTATACTGTGCTTTCCCACCAGCTTTGATTGCCACTGCTTCCTCCTGCATAAAATACGACCAAACCCTGGATAAGAAGGCAGCTCTTTAAAGTAAAAGAATTACATACCGCAAAAGTAGGGAATGATTAAGTGTTTAACCATATGATGGCAACATGGCCTAACGTAGGCAATCAAACTTCCTCCATGATGGGGAGCGGCAACTTCAGAGACTCAAAATATGTTTTTTTGGTACAAAAAATATGTTACTTATAGGGTTTGGTTAAATGCATTCTTGGGCTAGATGTCATACAATGAGAACATCAATGAAAACTAGGATAGTTAACCATATGGGAGTTATGGTCTAATATAAGCAACAAGAATTTATTCATAACTGGAGATGGCAGATTGAGAAGATGGAAATTTTTTTTCCTTTTTCTGGATGACTTATTTTACCACTTACATGAGCTAGAAAATAGTAATAAACTGGCATGAACTCCTGGACTTGATAGAATACCAAGCTCTGAATATAAATATTGATGTTTGATTTCTGATAAGACGCTTATATGGAAAAATAAGAATGGTTCCAAAACATTGCTTTCGGTTCCAGTTTCTAACAGGGATAAATGAGATTTAGTTTCAACCATTATAATTCAACTTTGGAAGTTTTAGCCACATAAATAAATTTGAAATTAAATCAGAAAAAAGAAGATATATCATGTATTGGTTAAGAGTATATTATATCATATACTATTTGTATTTTCAACAGTACTCTGAAAACATCTGAAAATGGTTAAGGATAATAAGCAAAATGACAAAAAATGGAACTCTTAATGCAAACCATAAAAACAAATGAGACACCATCTTGAAGCCGCATTATTCGTACGATCCCAAGCACCAAATATTATGAATTTAAGACAAAATAACAAAAGTTTCTTCCCTAAAAAATTACAGCAATAGGAATATCATAATTATGTCAATTCAACTTCATGTATTGACAGGATCTTGTTAAGTTAGCCTAAATTTAAATAACTAATACAGATAATGCTTGAAAAAAGGATTGTGCAGCTTAAGCTTAGATTTTTAAAAAAGACAGTGCCTTCAATAATTCAAAGCTCATAAAGTTCATGATTTGTTTGCAAAGATGTTTCCTACAGGCAACCACAGCCACCAAACAATATCATTAAACAAATATAATAAAGCGGGGACATAAAAATGAGGATTTTATTCTTATATATCTTGGTGTCAGCCAAAGCTACTTAGTTTCAGCCATAACAAGCAAAACTGCACTGATCTAGTCTTTTCAGTTCAGATATGCTAAAAGTATAACTGAACTACAAAATAAAGCATTGGCATATCATCTTGACCGAAAACAATTTGTTTACAACAAAATGTTTCAATTTTGACTGAATCTTACATTCTTGCTTGTAAGTGTAGCCATGTAACCAGGGACAAGACAACGCCTTCGGTGTATCATATGGTATTTGACCATGAACCATGATAAGACTTTGAATGGCTCAACTTCAATCACAACAATTTGTATCAGAGATGCTGCAAAATCACTGATGAGAAACCAGAGAGATCTTCTCACACTATAAGAGTGAAGGCAACTTTCTGAACAATGCCTTAATTTTTTGAAAGAAAATGAACAAAAGACAAAGAAATATGTGATTGAAAGGAAAGCCTCATTTTTTTTTTTGATAAAAAAGAATGAACAAAAGAAAAAGAAACTATGTGAACAAGAGGCTAATCTAAAGCATTTATTCCCCTTTCTCTAAGATTTCATGGGTATTTAATTCTTCCCTTAATAGATGGATCACCTCAAAATTATGATTTGCATAGACACCTAAGTGCTAGGGATGCCAACGAGTATAGATACCTGAGTATTTTACCCATCCCAAACCGAATGGGGAAGTTTTAACCAAAATCAAATGGGGATGGTTTTGGTGATGGGTTTTAAAAATTAAAAACCATTCGGTTTCAATTTTGGTTATGGTTTTGATTATTCTCTGGTCCAAAACCAAATCCAAAATTGAAATGGAAACCGAACCCGAACCGAACATACCTGATATTTGACATCCTTAATACCCTTTATATTTAATAAATCATATTATGAAAATTATAGATAATATCTTTAATTGGTTATTTGTATATGAAAATTTTGAAATGAATAAAGAAAGTCAAATGGGTTCTGTTTTTGAGTTTTGGTTTTGATTTTACAGTTCTTTTAGTGGTGGTTACGGTTTTTTATTACAAAAACTGTTTGGTTTCACTTTCAGTTCCCAGGGTGGTGATAAATTTTGATTCGGTTTTTCAGTGACCACACTGAATCTGCCTTGTTGACATCCCTATTAGGTGCTATCTAGGCCATCAAGGGTCTCAATCGCCTCCATATACTTGACAAACCTAGGTTCAGCCTATTTGCATCTATATCTAAATCTGCTATGAATCCCCAGAAATCAATATTAAATCACAATGTATATGAAATAGGCTCCAGAATCCGTACATGCATCTGGACACCAAAGCCTACATAAATTATCCATGAGACTAGAAATCCAAAAGGATGCCCAAAGGTACACCATCCACAAGCCTTCTTTACCATTTGCAGCCTTCCTTTCAAGCAAAGCATGTGATTGCATGTTTTGGAATATTAATACATTTAGCTACCTGCTCACAAGATGATTATACACTCATGTTGCAGCAACACACCACTTCTTTGTTTTTTTTCTATCTCAAGTTGTAAAGAGACTTTGTATTTGTTTACCAAATAAACTATTTTAATCGAACCTTTTACATTAAACTGCAAATACCTCGCATGTTCCTCGCATATCTAGATGATCCTCTCCTAGCCTGTTGCTCAGCAATGTTGAGTTGCTACCAGACTGAGGAGCCTCTAAGTACCATCTTCGGCCACCACCAAGCAAAATGTCATCCCATATTGTCCATTGTCATTGATACCCTTTTGACATGTCTGACCTCTCTATGTCATTCTCAATTTGTCTGCTCATTCCTTTTCCATCCTTCGCTTCACGAGCTTTTGCACGTGACCACTGTCATGTTGTAATGTTGCTACCATTCCAGTAGCTAACATTTGCCACCACCAAGTACTGTGTCCCTGTTTAGCTAGAGGATCTAATACATGATGTCTTAGGCCCTGGGATTGCAAATTGAACCGGAGCTTTTATTGCGATCCGATAATAATACTGGTAAATCTTAATTAATTTCAGCCAAGTCTACTTTAAAATGATTATGCCTCTCTAAAGGTATCGAGAAATGAGTATTGAGTTGATGCCAAATTCAAGTGTAAAGAAGAAAAATTCCCCAAGTATATGGAGCAGAGGTAGGTATAAAGCTAGTTGATGTGTCACTTCGTGATTAAAAAAATAAAGAGAGAAACAAAAATTAGTGGATATAGAGTAGCAAACATGAGAAAGAAATTACTGCATGCTTGTG
Organism: Elaeis oleifera; assembly: GCA_000441515.1. Taxonomy (NCBI): domain Eukaryota; kingdom Viridiplantae; phylum Streptophyta; class Magnoliopsida; order Arecales; family Arecaceae; genus Elaeis; species Elaeis oleifera. The sequence goes on along the minus strand of KE505007.1, from coordinate 204,699 downwards.
AAAAAAAAATGCAAATGGATAAGAAAACTCTAAGAACATGGGAGCTGGCTACAGGATGATAAAAAGAAAAATAAGCCAAAAAGAGAGTTTGAGTAATGGTGGAAACATATATAAAAGAAAAAATTAGAAATTAATACGAAAAGTTTAAGAGTCACTAGGACTATCTGGGTGAAAGCATTCTTCAGAAGATATTGCATTGCAGAAATTGGTTTGGAGAACGAAATACACTGATTCAAAGAATCTCGAAAAAACCTTTTTAAGCAACAGTTGCAAACTAAGAGTACAAGAAAATAAGAACATAGGATAGTAAATTGTAAAGAAAAATGGTTCAGGGACTGAAACCCAGTGGTAAAATAAAGCATCAAATAAGTATTGTTAAAAATGTTGCAATTAAAGAGTCCTCAAAATTCTCAAGGCCATGCATGATGGGTAACAAAAAAGCATAAAATAATATTACCATGCCACACCAATCACCACCCTCCCCTCCACCCCCCCCCCCTCCCCCACCAAGAAAAAAAAAAACCAAAACGAAAACTTTACCTAGAGTCATAGTAAGCTGACACTCCAAGTAAACTTGCTATCAATGAACATAATGTTGAAATTCAAGACTAGCTAATATGATAACCGTTTAATTCAAGATATGATATCTAATTAAAATGGTGGCTGGCAGATACCAGAATACTACTAGTAGTCCTCTGTTCTTATCTTTGAAACAAACAATTGAGAACTAGGGCTTATCCCAGTTGTCACACCCTCTGCAACCAAAGGTTCTGGCTTCAATTCTTGGATGGTGCATCCCTAGAAATTTGAACCCAGATAATTGTAGTGTGGTGGATCTCCCACCCTTTCTCTAAGAAAATCTTAGAAAGCAACAATTTAAATTAAAGATCCAATATGTAGGTAAATTAGCAAAGAATAAGCACTGAATCCAACAACAATAAGTTCATTAATCAAGTAAGAGAGAAACAACCAACAAGAAACCTATCACAAAGTATCACCGGGCATCGGATCAATGCAAACCAATATGGTAAACTGTTGAAATTTCCAATTACAAACCAGAATTAAACTAAAGATCTGTAACAGTAGATCAGATGAGATTAATAATGTGCAGTAAAAGTATACCTTCGAAGGTGGCTTGTCAAGGTTCTCTTTCTTGGCCTAGACAAGTTGACCCTCCTCCTAGCAGTCTTCATGATATACACAAGCGGTTTAGGTCTCAATGACAATCACTTGGCTCACTTGCTTTCCCCTTGAAAATAAAATGATGTGATACATTGAGAGATTCGAATCTTGTTACACACTACTTGTTTGAATAGGTAATGTTAGGAGTAATTGGAATGGGCTGATAATGTACGAAGATTCAAGCCCATTATTATCCATCAGATCCATATCAGCACCTTTCAAGCGGCCTAATTGTTGTGGTTTGTCCGATTTCTGATCGACAAATGTCTGTCCCGACCTCTGGTCAAAGGCTATTCTGTCCGACCTCTTGTCGGAATGTTCTTGATCCGACTTCTGATCTAAAAGAGCTAGTCAGATCGCACACCTTAAGCAGTACAGTCGCATAATTGATTATGATTCATCCGACCCTTAGTCGGCATGTGCCTGATCCGCCCCTGGTCTGTCAGTTTTTAGTCCGACCCCTGGTCGGTCAGTCTTTAGTTCGACCCTTAGTCAGATAGCTCTTTATCCGAATCCTAGACGGAAAAGATTTGGTTCGACCCTTGGTTAGAGAATCAGCTGGTCGATCTTCAGTCGCATCCGATCTCTACACGGCTTGCATATCGGAACAATCTCTGGTCAGCATAACAACTGCGAGTCGGTTAGTCTTCCAGATCAATCCATCTAACCGAGCTTTGGTCGAAAACTATCAGTCCCAACTCTTAGTCGGCACGCTACTCTCTGATCTCTCTTTGGAAGGAGATTGATCATGCTCAGATTCAAAAGGTAGACGTCAACTGGCTATAGCTATCAATACTATCCCGGTGTAATCGTCTAATCCTAAAAATCTTTCAGGTGTAACCGTCTGATCTTGAGAATCACAACCAATAACTGTACCAGATTCGGCCAGTCTGTCTACCAAAAATGGTTACATAGCCGTCTCCTCTATAAATACTCAAACTTCGAGGATCCAGATAAGTAATCTGTCTTAGAGAGCTAAAACTCTGCTTCTCTGTTTGCGCGTTCTGACTTGAGCATCGGAAGGTCCTCGTCGGAGCACAATCCTCCGGTTTGGACTTTTTTATAGGTTGCTTCAGTGCTTTCTAGTTTTCTGGCGTCAACCAGGAACAAGCCGCAACAGATTGAGGAAGGGCCGAATCTCAGGTCCTATAGAAAGAAGCAGACAAGTCAGAAACTCTCAAAGATGGCTTCATGCAGGACTTCCTCCCGACGAACCAACCCCTCCACCTCTTGGCAGGTGTAGAATGAAATAAATCACTCTGCTCCTGCACCTCCAGTGACGGCAGAAGTTCCTCCCGATTATGTCAACAGCTTTCGAGCAGTCATGCTCCTTCAGAAAGCCTTCGATGCTAGCCTATGCCGAGCCTTCCCTCCACTTTGAAGGGGCAGTTCGACATTGATATTCCGACAGCTAAGCCAAGCTTTGCTGTCCATTTCATCACCAGCCGACAACAACAGAAACACTCGGACTACCTCCAGACCATCAAATAGGAGGCAAGTCCATTCGATCTTACGTAGCTCAGTTTAACAGAGCTATGTTGGAAGTCCGCGACCTAGATCACTTGATCGTAATGTCCACCTGAAGGGTGGATTGTTGATGGGCGACTTCAAAAAATCGCTGTTAAAGATCTTTCCTCAGGATTTTTCAGAAATGCTGGCTCGGACAGAGAAATATGCCCAATTGGAAGATTCTCTAATGGAAGAAACCGTCCGAATAACCTCAACTGTAGGGAATCAAGAGCAGGATGGAGCTCGCTTGCCCAAACGAAATGGTGAAAATCACCGTCGTTCAAGATCCCCACTGAGGAGAAGAAATATTTCATCGAGGAGGAATTGTTCACCTCCGAGATGATTTGACGATCTCACTCCTTTGAATACTTTTAGGAGAGAGATTTTGATGGAGGTGCGAACCGAGCTGCCACCGCCTTCAAAGATGCAGACAAACCTGGGGCACCGTGATCCCGACAAGTATTGCCTCTATCATCATGACTATGGTCACGATACTGAAGCTTGTTATCAGCTCATAAAGAAAATTGAGCATTTGATCCTAGAGGAGAGGCTAGTTCGGTTCATCCGATGATAAGGTCCTCCATGCAGATATCCTTCAAGGGTCGGACAGCAACAGCGGAGACATCCCGTGCTTCAGCAGCGACAGCGCCAGCCCCCTCAGCCTCAACCTTAACCAGCACAACCGCGGACAGAGGGACAGGCGGTAGTAAAAGATCGACCCTGCAGAGTGAAATTCACATGATAACTGGGGAGTCATCTGGGTCGGTGGAGCCGCATACGGCGAAAAGACTTAGGCTCGAGGAGCTGATAATCTTCATCGAACAAGATGCTGAAGATGTACAAACCCCGCACAATGATGCGGTGGTTATTACTGCTAATATAGCTAACTATAATGTACACCGTATTTTTATCGATAATGAAAGTTCTGTTGATATTTTGTACTTTACTACTTTCACTGTAATGGGATTTGTTCCCAAACAGTTGAATAAATTCAGTATTCTGATCCAAGGTTTCTCCAGGAGTTCGATAATTTCGGAGGGGACTATCAGACTGCCCTTTATCTTGGGAACCAAACCCAGACAGGTGACCATCCACGTTGATTTTTTTATGCTTAACCTATCGTCAACCTACAATGCAATACTTGGCCGACCAAGTCTAGGGACACTGAAGGCAGTAGTGTCGAGCTACCACTTAATGATGAAGTTTCCGACGGAAGCTGGAGTGGGGCAAGTCTGAGGCAATCAAGCCATGGCTCGACAGTGTTTCGCTGCTAAGCTACGAGCGGAGGAATAGCCGACGGCATCCCAACTTGAACTCCCAATAGGTTTGGACGCTCGAGATGATCTGACTGGGGAGCATGCTCGACTGTTTGAGGATCTAGTGAAGGTCTCTCTGAGGAAAAAAAATCTCCATCAAACTGTAAAAATCGAGTCATCCATAGATCAGATAACCAAAACTCGGCTAACTGCTCTTTTGCAGAAAAATACGAACCTATTCGCTTGGACGATGGTAGATATGTCTGGCATAGACCCAGAGATGATGACTCATCATTTGAGAGTGGATCCGACCTTCTGCTCTATAAAGCAGAAGAAGAGAAATTTTGCCCCAGAGCATCAGAAAGCAATTGCTGAGGAGGTGGACAAGCTAATCAAGGCCGGCTTCATCCGAAAAGCAATGTATCATGACTGGTTCGCTGATGTGGTGCTAGTCAAGAAAGTGAATGGAAAATGACGCATGTGCATCGACTTCACTGATCTGAATAAAGCCTGCCCCAAAGATAGCTATTCTTTCCTCGAATAGATCAATTGGTGGATGCCACTTCTGGGCACGAGCTCCTCACCTTCATGGATGCCTTCTCTGATTACAATTAAATCCGGATGGCACCTGAGAACGAGAAGAAAACAGTCTTTATTACTGACTCTGGGCTCTACTGTTACAGGGTGATGCCCTTTGGGCTAAAGAATGCCGGGGCAACATACCAGTGACTAGTGAATAAAGTATTCAAAGATCAAATTGGTTGCAACATGGAGATTTATATGGACGATATGTTGGTAAAAAGCCGAGACACCCCAGATCATATAACCGACCTCCAAAAAATATTCAGCACCCTATGCCGATTCAGATGCAATTAAATCCCATAAAATATACCTTTGGAGTTAGCTCTGGAAAGTTCCTCGGATTTATGATCTTTCGATGAGGAATTGAGGTGAATCCGAAGAAGATTAAGATGATTTTGGAGATGTTCCCACCAAAAAATATAAAAAAAATCTAGTGCCTCACTAGAAGGATCGCCTCAATCGTTTCGTCTCCAAATCGACTGAGAGATGTTTGCCTTTTTTTCAAACCCTCAAGCAGTCGAGAGACTTCCAATGGATGATTGAGTGTCAGAAAGTATTTGAGGAGTTGAAGCAGACCTTAGCTCGACATCTTTGCTTACAAAGTCCCAACCTGGAGAAGAATTGTTACTCTACCTTGCCGCATCTCCGACAGCAATTAGTTCGGTTCTTATCCGGAAAGGACAAATCCAAAAATCAGTGTATTACTCAAGGTCCTTCAGGATGCTGAGACCAGATACACAAAGTTGAAAAAATTAATATTTGCTTTGGTCGTCATGGCAAGAAGCTCCGACCCTATTTTCAAGCTCATCAATAGTGCTGCTCACAGATCAACCGATCAAGGCAGTCCTCCATCGTCCGGACATGTCGGGACAGGTTGCAAAATGGGCCTTACAACTCTCTGAGTTCGACATTAAGTTCCGCCCAAAGCCTTCGATTAAAGCTTAGGTCCTGACGGACTTCATTCTTGAGTACACCATCCCTGACGAGGAGGGCTCAGAGGCTGTGGAGGATAGCTCGACGGCACTAGAGGAACAAATAAATATGAACCCTGATCTTGAAGACCAATGAATTCTTCATGTGGATGGGTCTTTCAATTCAATTGGATCAAGAGCTGGGATCCTCTTAATCAGGTCGGAAGATGATGTGACGGAGTATGCTCTGCGGTTTGAATTTTCAGCCACCAATAATGAAGTAGAATATGAGGCTTTAATTGTTGGGCTCAGATTGGCAAAGGATATGAGAGCCAAACACTTGAAGATCTTTAGTGACTCTCAACTGGAAACGAAGCAAGTAAAGGGCAAATATGAAGCTCGGAAGAAAACATGAAGAGGTACCTCAAAAAGATTAAAGAACGAACCACATCTTTCTAAGCTTTGATATCCAACAGGTACCTCGCACATAAATACATGGACGGATGTGCTATCAAACAAGCAGCCTCTTTACCATCCGAATTTCAAAAAGAACTTACATCGAGATATTGGAAAACTCAAGCCTGGAAGAACCTCTTGCTATTCAGTAGATTGAAGAAGAGCATTGCTGGATTAACCCCCTGTTGAAGTATCTCAGGTCGGACGAATTACCATCTGACAGCCAGAAAGCTCAAAAAATCTGTAAGCAGGTTGCCCGCTATGTGTTTCATGACGACAAGCTGTATAAGTGATCCTTCTCTTTTCCGCTTCTGAGGTGTCTGCGACCGTCCAAAGCAGACTATATACTAAGAGAGGTCCACGAGAGGATTTGTGGAAATCATTTGGGCGTAAAGACTCTTTCTTACAAAATTCTTCGGTAAGGCTATTATTGGCCTTCGATGCAAAAGAATGCCTCCAATTTTGTCAGAAGGTGTGATCGCTGTCAGAGAATTTTCAATATTCAGCATCAACCAGCGGTGCCCCTTACTCCTATCGCCGCTTCATGGCCTTTCGCTCAGTGGGGAATGGACATTTTGGGCCCTTTTCCTCAGGCCTCAGGTCAATGTAAATTCCTCTTGGTGGCCATTGATTACTTCATAAAATAGATGGAGGCCAAGCTCCTAGCCCGTATAATAGAGGCTAAGGTTAAAGACTTCATCTGAAAATCCATTATCTGCCGCTATGGTCTCCCGAGAATGTTGATAATTGACAATGGCAGGCAGTTCAACGGCTCCTGGCTCCGAGAATTCTGTGAAGACCTTGAAATTGAATAACACTTCACTTCAGTCGGACACCCTAAGCAAATAGGGAGGCTGAAGTAATGAACATGACTCTCTTGCAAGGCCTGAAGGGTAGACTTAATCGGACTGGGAGATTCTGGGTGGACGAGCTTTATCATGTGTTGTGGGCCTACCGAACAACTTAGAGAATTTCGATCGGAGAAACTCCATTCAATCTTGCATTTGGAACCGAAGCAGTTATACCGATTGAGATCGGACTTCCTTCAGAGTTGAAGAATACAACGAGGACACTAACTCTGAATAATTGCGAACCAACCTAGATCTGGTTGAGGAGAGTAGAGAACGAGCTGCAATGCGAATGACATCCTACTGACAAAGGGTGGCCAAATACTATAATTCCCAAGTCAAGTCTAAGAAATTTCGAGTTGGTGATCTGATGCTGCGGTGCACCAAAGTCTCATAGCCTACGGAGCGAGGAAAGCTATCGTCTAATTGGGAAGGTCCTTATTAGGTGGATAAAATGGTACGCCACAAAACTTATAATTGAGATAGCTTGATGGAACTCCACTCCAAAGATCGTAAAACTCAGCTAACCTCCGCATGTATTACCAATGATATTGTAATTTTGCTGAAGTATATGCATGAATGAACATTCTAATTTGTCAACGTCGGTACTTCCACATATAAGTGAGAATAATACTAATGAGGGGCTTATATTTAAACTCGACCTTTGATCGGTCTTGAGATGTTAAAAGTCTTTGATCAACTTATACTTAAACTTGGCCTTTGATCGGCCTCGAGATATTAAAAGCTTTTGATCGGCTTATACTTAAACTCGATCTTTGATCGACCTCGAGATGTTAAAAGCCTTTGATCGGCTTATACTTAAACTCGATCTTTGATCGACTTCGAGATGTTAAAAGTCTTTGATCGGCTTATACTTAAACTCAACCTTTGATTGGCCTCAAGATGTTAAAAGCTTTTGATTGGCTTATACTTAAACTCGGCCTTTGATCGGCCTCGAGATGTTAAAAGCCTTTGATCGGCTTATATTTAAATCCGATCTTTGATCGGCTTAGAAATTCTAAAAGCCTGAGATCGGCTATAACTATCCCTATTCTAGTGTCGAAAACAAAAGAAAGTACCAGTGCATAACCTGAGAACTTACGTCATATAGCTACTCCCTCAGCCTGATTCTTAAACTCGGGAGTAAGAGCATAGTATTATGAAGATTGAAATTTTATTAAGATAAAGCTTTTACATTTTACGGTGATCATGTGGAGTCAGCATGATTCAAAAAATGATAACATAAAATATATATATACATATATATATATATATATATATATATATATATATATATATA